>JASANC010003310.1:0-46879 GCA_030248135.1 Theristus sp. LFF4_11 | reverse complement strand
TCATTTTCTCAAAAACGTTACTCTGTACTGCAAATCATTTTCTCAAAAACGTTACTCTGTACTGCGAAGTCATCATGATACTCTTTGGTCATCCGCGACAGCGCCTTAACATACGATCGACAATTAATGGCAATTGTTGCTGTTCAAACTGACCGAAAGCGAAAGATGAAAGAAAACCAACTATGAAGAATCATTGCAATTGTTTTTTTTAATCAGGTTGCAAAACGACATCGAAATTGCAAGTGCACATTGCACTTTGCTTTCAAGACAATATTTTTCATTATCATTTGGTTAAACAGTTATTGCATGAGAACGTTTTCAAAAACAGAAAAATGTTGAAAAGTTATTGCTTAAGACTTTTTCAAAAACAGAGAAGTTTTATCTAAACAACTCAACTAAAAAAATTAACTGCAAAATCAAATAAACGGGGTTTGTTAGTGAAGTGCGTGATAAACTAAAAATCTGATTAGAAAGCAAGATGGCTTTCAAAGCAGTTATTTGTTCATTTTCACTTTGCGAAAAGGCTTGGCTTATATGTTAGGATATACGTTAAGGTATAAAAACAGTTTTTTTTAATGTTTTTTTATTTAAACGTCATTTTTTACATTTTTTGTTAACTTTTTTGTATTGTCACTGTACAAAAAAGGATTGGCTTGGAGCAGGGTGAACGGGTAAAAAACAACAGCAAAATCATAAACTTCGCATTTTAAATTTGTTTTTAACACGCGGGTTAAATTAGAAATGTGTCAATTTCAAAACCAAAATTTCAAAATTAAAATTACATTACATTCAAAAACGATTTTTATAAAATTATACTTTTTGTCGTTTCAATTCAACTAACTTTAAAATCGTTTTACATATTTTTAACGGAAACAGCAATTTACCATTGGTGATTTAAAAAGATTGTTTTTAACTTTAAAAGGGAATGCAGTAAAGATTGTGTTCCGGATCAGAAGATTGTTTTTGATCATTTGAACGCGAACGACTAAAGCAGCTCAAAATCAAAATGCAATGCATTTTTAGCACGGTTCAAAAGGCCAAAATCCACTAAAAAATAATAATTGTATTATCAGCTAACCGTGCCGTAGGCACGGGTCAATTGGCTAGTCAACAATAAAGGGGTATTTATCGGAACTGTACCACATCGCAAAAACAGAAAGTGAAATGCAATATTGCAACACACCATTGACCGTGCAAACAGCAATAATTAAATGAGACGAACATTGTGGATCACAAGAGCACACGATGTTCTCAGTTCTGCTTGTTCTGCCAGACGAGCACGTACTGCCCAGTGTTCGGCATCGTTTTCACCCAGCACTCGCCCCAGTAGAAGTTGGCGTACGCGAAGTCGCAGTCGCTGACAATCGTCTCGAACTTGCCGCCGAACAGCTCCTCAGCACGCGCCTGTATCGCTTCGACCGCCTTCGTTGGGTTCATGCCGTGCGTCGCCATCTCCTCGTCCACCACGTGGTGCAGCGTTGCTTCGTCGCACATAACTGAGCATCAGCGTTGTCATGATTGTGTCTTCCTTTGGCTCCAATGATTCAATAAACGTTACGACTGTGTGTCTTGCTTGCTGTCTTCGAACTTGACCTTTTCTTCACGTTGAGCGTGCCGAATAAAACAGTAGAAAAGTGCATATTATGAACTCACTTGTTTTCGCACCGCCTTTGCCGCGAGTGTCTGAAATGCGGCAGTGAAACTCGGTTGTTGTTCATGTTGGCATGGCATGAGATAGTTGAAAATGGAACAAGTGAAACTTGACGAATCACCGGAGCTCTTGCCACGTCCACTGCCTCCATTGTCGCCGTCACCACCGCCTCCACCCAAACAGGCCTCACATGAAATGGACCCAAGTAGCAGCACCACAATTGAACCTGCCACTATCTGAAAAGCGCATCGTTCATCTGTGGTTTCGTTGGTGTTTAAAGCGAGATGGTGATACAAGGTTTTTGTAGACAAATTTGTTAAAGAACTGCAACTGGTTAAAAACAGCTGACCTTTACTGCAACTTCCGATGACATACTTGCTGTCTCGCGCTACGCTAATTAAAGCTGGCCTGAAATGCAGATCAGTGTTTTCAAATCGTAAACAATGTAAACAATTTAAAGTAGCGCAACAGCGGCATTACGGGATTAGAAAATAATGATGCAAAAATGGGCAAACAAAATGTATTGATGATTTCGGTGACATTGTTTGTTGGTTTGCGTGTTGTGAATGTCAATTTTTTTCATGGAAAATTGTTAAAAATTCACATTGATGGAAAAATACTTTTCGTCTCCCATAACATCGTGTGGCATGTGTCAAACAAAAGTAGGCAGCTAGTTTTTTTTTAAACGGTTAGCTTGGAGTACACAGGAAATTTTGATCAACATTAACTTGTATGTCATTTTGTTGTCTGTGGGCAGTGCAAACGACGGGCAAACGGTGTTGTAATGTTGTGCTAGCATGCCTTGAGCATCACAAAAACGTTTTTTAACCTTTACACTCGTATTTTCATAATTGGTCCTTTGACGTGCTCTTTTCTTCGTCATTTCACCACTTCAGTTTAAAGTACTGCAAGCATCTTTGCACGTTGTTTGTAGTCGAAACCGGATATAGTGATAGTGGCACAGTTTCATGCGTTTGTTTGTTTATTGGTTTGAAAATTGAAACGTACATATTATCTTTTCGTGCGAAGGAGGCGGAGTAATGTTGAATGATGTGTGGAAAAGCCGCACAACTGAAAAAGTTGTTTCGCGCCCGAACGCAGTTTGAATACGAAATAAAGAAAATTTATTTAGTGCGAAAAGATTCTGATTAGTGTTTTCCCAATTTCTTGCACAAATCTGCCATAAGAATACGTTAACTTTTGATGATTTCAAATTACCGCGCAGCCATGAAACATTTTCTCTATCTGTGCGTACAAACGCACATTGGGTCACGTTTAATAAGAAGGATAATACATACAAGTAAACATTATATTGAAACTCGCTGAAAATCATCTGTAAAGGCGCATTCATGAAGCAGTATTTAGTGACGCGCAGCTGTGTTAAAACATAGCTACGCGGTTACTACTGCTTCGTGAATGCCCCTTAAGTCTAAAACGTCCGACAATGGGTTACAACTATTTGCACACGATGAGTGCAGTGCGGTAATCAGATCAGTATAAATCTCATTAACTGAAAAAACTGACTGGGCGTAGTGCCAGTGGATGAAGTTACGTTAAATTTACATTTTTAACAGTGCGCACCTTCGGTGGGTCAATTCAGCGATTCAAGTTTGAGAAACGACTGAAAGTCAAACCGGTTGCTCAACAAAACAAAATAGTTTCGTGAAATAATCTTGTCAAGAATCTGTTCAAAAACGCACAAGTGGTCCTCAGCTACGGATGGTTTTATATTTATTTTATAAACAAGCAATTTTATTTTGGCATGACGTTTGAATTGCATTCGAGACGAGTACAAATTGCAAATAATGATAAAAATAAAAGAACCATCATGAAATTCACAGCGTAACAATGAACATAATTTGTTAAATAAGATCGTTTCTAGTCCTTCCACGCGAGCACATGGATGCCGTTCACTTCAGCTTTGCACATTTTATCCGTGTACCAGTTGGCAAAGGCAAAGTCACACGGCGCAGCGACCACCTCCCATTTGCCGCCCATCTCGTCAGTGGCCTGCTGCTGGACAGCCTTGGCGACCTCCAGCAAGTCCTCGTTGTGTTCGAGCACAGCGTGATCAATGTACTCACGAACGGCTTGGTCGTTGCAGCCTTCACCCACTGGAAATTGAACACGGAGTGATTTTTGTGACATGAACCATGAGTAAATGCAACAGAAGAGGTTTGATTTTAAAATGACTGACATCCGTTGGCGTGCGGATGGGCGTATATGTAGGCGACGACGGCGCACAACACGGACACGGCGCATACGGCGGCACGCAGCTGCAACACAACCAACAACCAACTACGTCATCACGCAGCGCACAGCGAACACAACAACTGGCACGCAGACTTACCATGTTTTATGGCGTTGAACGAGGCAAATGCACGGAGAGAAGTGGCTGAGTGTGCAGAGACAAACTGAAGACAGAGTACAGAGACAATACTGAAGACAACGAATGCTGTGTGCCCGCGAGTTCTGTCAGAATGTTGAGTATCAGTAAGTATTCTGTAATTACACCAGTATTTACTGTTAAAACAAGCGCGCGCTGTTTCAGAAAGCCAGTTGTGCTGTTGCTAGAAACACCGATTCCAATAGTATGCACATGCTACGTCCGCTTGAAAAATGTTTGTTGTCAACATGTGAACAAGGCAGCACATGCGCTGTTGTGTTGATGTAACTGCAAGAAATGTATTCATATGTGCTGTACTTGTTTCAACTTGCATCTCCTGTACACAATTATCATTTTTTAAACACATTCGACATTTAGAAAGTTAAAACAGTGCAATACTTACTGTACGACTCTTGATAGCGCAAAATAGCCACAGCAACCCTTTCAAACTACACTGTGAGGGAAGTTGTAGTATGGTCAGTGAAACAAAAATGGTGACGACGTTCAAGTTTGCTTTATAGAAAAAAAAATCCGCGTTGACATACAAAGAAAACAGTGAAACTTGCAAAACTACAAAACACACATTATCATACAAAAGGAACACAGAGTTTGATGATGAACACTGTTAAAAAATACACAGATATACCGGCTAATAGATGCGAGCTTGATTTGGACGAAATGCGTTGAATTGTTCAAAACTGACAAAACCATGAACAAGCATGTCCTACCCGACAGGTGTTACCAGCTGGATATTGTAGCCAACAAGCATTACAGATCAAATTCACACAATCAAGTACAGCATGTTTACAGTTGGCATAAACTTGCCATTTTATTGCAGAATACAGAGTTCGCGAAAGAAGAAAGAACAGGAACAGAGTTGCAAGAAAACATATTTTAGCCTCCAATGGATTGTTTGATCTTACATTTGTTTTTCTTGCTGCAATTCCAAGTTTCGCATGCTCTGTATGCTGCAAAAAAGTGACAGGTTTACACAAACATATCATTGTAATCATAATCAGATCCGAATATCGTGGTTCAAGCATACAAAACTTACAAAACACGCACACGCACAAAACAACAGCGATGCATCAAGTTTCAAATAGATCACAACAATGCACTCAAATCGATCCACACGTTGATGCGACAATGGAATCGAATGACTCACAAAAGTGACATACAATGCCACTATCAAATTCAAATGAATACAAATAACGCTACTCGACAACGGGCGTTTCTTGCACTGCCGTAGCCTCCTGCTTCGTGTGCTTCTCCGCCTGCGCTGCATCGCCAGCAGTGTTCGCCTTGTCCGCATGGTCACTGCTTGCCGTTGGCTCTTGCTTTGCGACCGTTTTGTCTGAGTCCACTTGTGGTACACTGTAACAGCGCCAATAAGCCAGCAGATGCTGATTGATGCTGAGAGTGACCCTCTCCGACGTACCCGTTGTCCACTGCGCCGTCCACGTCAACTTTTGCTTTTTTCGACTCAGCAGCAGCAACGGGCGTCTCAGCGTGCGTAGCAGGCCGTTTGCTCGACTGCTCATTGCGCAGGTCGCCGCCGTCGCGTTCGCCGTCGTACAGCTCGTTGTCACGCTCAATCATCTTGTCAGACGCACGGACTGAAAGTGTTGCACGATTGTAATGTGCCGTCACCACAAACGGCAATGTCCATGATATGCACTGCACTCACTCGAAATTCTCTGATCCGACTCTTTGTGTTCCACATCGACACCCGTGTTCAGTTCAATCGTGGCGTCTGCTGGGATCGCTGCAAATTAACGAGAACAACAGTCTCTCATACGTCCACATAAATTTGTCAAATTGAAATCAAAGTGGAAGCCCAATAAAAAGCATTACGTTGCATTTGTACTCCGGGCACCGGTGGCAGCATCCGCAGGTTCTCCAGTAGTTTTGTCCTAAAACGAAACTCGGCACTAAAAACACCGCGAAGCTGGATAGAATCAAAGGCGAAAAAGTTCACAAACTTGATTTTCTCGAGATAATCGGTCGTATTCTGATTGGTCATATTCGACGGCGACAGGTGCAACTTGAAATCAGGTCCGTAATACTCAAAGTAGTCGTTGTACGGAAGTTCTGCAGAACAAACACACAGCAAAATAAGACTTGAAACATGAAAGCTCTGGTGCAATGAAGCCTGCTAGTGCAACCGTTAGCGATGTCCACATCCAGCGCCACAGCAGTTTCATACGTCCAACAGCGAGCGACGTTGCGGATCGTGTAGCCGCCACCACCCAACAGCAACAGCGGCAGATTGAACTGCTTGATGAAATCGACGCATTTGGCGTGACCTGTAACAATTGGAAAGCCTGTTCACTGGCTGTCTCCCATTGCGACAAAACAAGCAGACTGAACGAGAATGGATGAAACGTGCGGCCTTTGTTGGTGTCAACTGTTTTAGTGGAGCACGTACCTTTCAAGGTGAGATTGAAGCAGCCAAGTCTGTCGCCCGTCAGCGAGTCTGCGCCACACTGCAGCACGACGGCGCTCGGCTGGAAATGCTCCATCACTTTCGTCATCACCTGAGCACAAATTGCACTGCCTTTCAATCGATGCTTGCCATTAGCCGCTCTGCACAACTGTTCATTAGCAACACAGTGTGCCACGTTTGAAAGTGAAATTCAGTGGCACGCAAAAGGCAACGCCACACACGGGCACAAAGATCTGCTCGTACGACTCATCGTCAATGCCGTCGCGCAACGGGAAGTTCACAGCGTAGTACTTGCCACGACCGGCGCCGATGTCCTGAATGCAAATCTTGTGCCATGAACGGCAGTAATTCGGGGCGACAATCAGTCAAGAGACCCCTTTCATCAGAAAAAAGCAATTGAGTGTTGACACAAAGAACGTTGTGTGTTGCACCCTGAGATCGCCAGTCCCCGGGAAGTACTCTCCGTATTTGTGGAACGAGACAGTCATGACACGATCAGTGGTGTAGAACGCCTCCTCAACGCCGTCGCCATGGTGCACGTCGATGTCAATGTACAACACTCGCTGGTGGTACCTGCAAAATACAAGAAACGGTTTTCATGAAATACAGTCGAACTGTACAAATGACACGTAAAAGCAGTCAGCTGATTGGTTGCGTTTGAATTTGACCGACTGAAGTTGGCGACAAGTTACACATGCACACTAAACCAAATACATTCAAGAGCAACCAGCGACGCACTTGAGTAGCTCCAAAATGGCGAGCACAATGTCGTTGACGTAGCAGAAGCCAGAGGCCTCCGATTTCTTGGCGTGATGCAGCCCGCCAGACCAGTTGATCGCGATGTCCGTCTGCTGTTTGTTCAATTTTACGGCTGCCGCTGCAACAAAATCATTTTTTCTTGCCAACCATGAATCAACTCAATTTCCCTGGGAAACAATTTTTCTCGAACACGACGAACCAACGGATGCACCAGTGTAAACCTGGCAGAATTCGTACAGCCCATCGAACACCGGACAATCTTCGCCAACGTTAACTGAAACAAACAACATTAATCAGACGGTCAGCACTTCGATCGACCCGGCTAACATCAGAGGCAGAACAGAGGTGGCTTCAGGGATGAAACCTTTTTGAAAAGTTGCAGAAGTGCGGATAAAGCAGCGTGAACGTACATTTCTGCATCTGCCTGTTGTACTCAGTCATGTTGTCTGGACGCACATTGCGCAGGAACATGATGTATTCGTCACTGTGGTACTTCGTGAGTACGTCAAAATGCGCCGGTTGCGCTCGCTGCAACAGGAGAAATAGAAACGGTGAGGCACTCATGGAAACCAGCACGCTGCTGTCCCTGCAGCTACGTACGGCGACTTACACATAAATGAATTGCTTCAAATTCAAAATCAATCAATTGTTTTGAATTAAAATGAATGGCATGGAGTATGTCCCCAGTTTTTTCAGTAAAGATGTCTAAAAGTAAAGGTCTAAAGGTTTTTTCTTTGAACCCAGCGGTTGCGAAAAAATAGTTTTGGTTGAAGATTTGTGTTGTGATCCAACTGTGTTGTGTCGGAGTGGGTAGGGAACCTATTTCCAGTCATTGACTGAGTGAAATGGTGATTTGGATTTTGTCACAAATTAACGGAACAACAATTTCCAGTTTTAAACAAATGGATTGCAGAGACCCGTTTTGTCAAGTAGACGCTTTGAAAAGTGATAAAAAATGAACATTTTTAACCTTCCGTAGACTTACATAAACTTCCATTTTGCGGTACAGGCCATAGTTGAGGAGCAGATTGTGGGTCATACGCATTCGATGCGGCTTCATTGGGTGCCCTTGACCGTAATAAAAGTTGCCGACGTCACCTGCACGTTTTTACTTGACCAACACACTCTTGTCATGGAACGGCAGAACGTAAACAACCGGCGTTCAAATGTACGGTTGGTGAAAAACAGGCTGTTGATGCTGCCAGAAAAAAGGTTTTATTTTCGTTTTAAAACCGTTTTGTTCCTAATTTTTCACAGCACCAAGTAACCGAAACTGTGAAACACAAAACCAATGACAAATCAGTTGAAATAGTGTTTTTAAGCAGTGTGAAGTCTAATTTGAGTACGACACACAGTTTATTTTTTAGTTTTCTAAAATGCATTTTTGTGATACAGTATGGCCAATTAAACATGACAGCTTTTTTCAGGGTGCAAGCAGCGCGCGAAATTTGAATCAAAGAAAAAAGGTGTTCAGAAACCCAATTACGTGTCAATTTTTACATCTTTTTTAAATTAATTGGCAATTCGTGCTGTTCTGTTTATCATTTCTCCCTTTGCACACTCGATTGGTGGATATATTATCTAGATATCATTTTTGAGAAAGGCAACTCCTAGTCTGCGACTAATCTCACCTTGATTTGATTGAGACTGCTTTATTTATTCGGCCATACTATATCATTGACCGATTGACGTACCTCTCACCGATGGGCATTTCGCCGACGGACCTTTCACCAAAGGGCATTTCACCGATCGGGCATTTCACCGATGGGCATTTCAACGAAAGGCACTTCACCGATCGGGCATTTCACCGATAGGGCATTTCACCGATAGGGCATTTCACCGATAGGACATTTCACCGAAGGGGCCTTTTCACCGATAGGGCATTTCACCGAAGGACACTTCACCGATGGGCATTTCACCGATTCACAAAATGCCCTTCGGTGAAATGCCCCATTGGTGAAATGCCCTATCGGTGAAATGCCCAACGGTGAAATGCCCTATCAGTGAAGTGCCCCATTGGTGAAATGCCCTATCGGTGAAATGCCCTATCGGTGAAACGCCCATCGGTGAAATGCCCTATCGGTGAAATGCCCCATTGGTGAAATGCCCTATCGGTGAAATGCCCTATCGGTGAAACGCCCATCGGTGAAATGCCCTATCGGTGAAATGCCCTATCGGTGAAATGCCCTATCGGTGAAATGCCCCATTGGTGAAATGCCCTATCGGTGAAATGCCCTTTGGTGAAATGCCCCATTGGTGAAATGCCCTATCGGTGAAATGCCCCATTGGTGAAATGCCCCATCGGTGAAACGCCCATCGGTGAAATGCCCTATCGGTGAAATGCCCCATTGGTGAAATGCCCTATCGGTGAAATGCCCTATCGGTGAAATGCCCTATCGGTGAAATGCCCTATCGGTGAAACGCCCATCGGTGAAATGCCCTATCGGTGAAATGCCCTATCGGTGAAATGCCCTATCGGTGAAATGCCTATCGGTGAAATGCCCATCGGTGAAATGCCCGATCGGTGAAATGCCCATCGGTGAAATGCCCTTTGGTGAAAGGTCCGACGGCGAAATGCCCATCGGAGAAAGGTCCTCCGGTTACCCATTGCCCAAATGACAACAGTTTTCAACTGCCAAAATTTCAGAAAATTCATAAGGTAAAAAACATTGATTTCAGCTGAAACTTATGTATAGCAATAAAAGAACTTGTGTCGTTATGTTCAAATTTCAGCAATAACTGTTTTAAATCCCTTTGAGTGACAAAAAAATCAATTTCGCGTGCTTCACAAAGAACGCGCACACATGCAATTTGTACGGTGTCGGCGTACAACGAATAATTGGCGAAACGCCTAACAGATTTACCAAATAATTTGATTGCATTTGACTTTGAGCTGAAAGCTCAGGTTTGCAATGTGAGTTTGGTTAAAGGGGTTGACTTAGGAGACCTGAAATGCTGTTTTTTCTGTTTTTTTTTCTCGGATGCCAAATGGCATCCGAGCTGGCAAATTTGGATGCCATTTGAAAGTTTTGGATGCCAACACAAATTTTACAAAAAAAAACGGCGAAAAACAGTGTTATGGTTGTTTATCTTACTTTATTACTAGCCAATTGACCCGAGCGCGAGCGTATGTGGCTTAATCAATGCCAAGCCTTTTTGGTGAAGTGGCATTGACTTAGAAAGAAAAAACAGTAACGTTTACTGAATAATAACCCTGAAGAAAATTTACCTTGTGCTGCCGTGAAGTCGCCTACAATACAATATTTTTGATGTATTTAAAAATAAATAAAAAATGCGAAGTTTATGATTTTGCTATTTTTACCCGTTTACCCTAACCGAAGGCAAGCCTTTTTGTAAATGAAGTAAAATTGAATAAAAAATATTAAAACTAACGTTTTTTTTCATTTACCCGTTTTAAAAAGCTAATGCTTTTTTTACCCGTTTACCAAAGCCAAGCCTTTTTTGTAAAGTAAAAATGCGAAGTTTATGATTTTGCTATTTTCCCCGTTCACCCTAACCTAAGTCAAGCCTTTTTGTATGTGAAGTAAGATTGAATAAAAAACATAAAAATTACCGTTTTTTTCAATTACCCGTTTTAAAAAGCTAATGCTTTTTTACCCGTTTACCTAAGTCAAGCCTTTTTTGCAAAGTAAAAATGCGAAGTTTACGATTTTGCTATTTTCACCCGTTCACCCTAACCTAAGTCAAGCCTTTTTGTATGTGAAGTAAGATTGAATAAAAAAATATAAAAATTAACGTTTTTTTCATTAAAAACAACCCGTTTTAAAAAGCTAATGCTTCCTTTTACCCGGTTACCCTAACATAAGCCAAACCTTTTTTCTAAAATGAAAATGAATAGAAGAAACAAAAAAGTGACGTTTATAATTTCGTTTTGCAGTCATTGCTTCTTTTTACCCGTTTACCCCAACATGACCCTAACATTTTGCAAAGTGAAAATGAATGGTAAATACCATTTCGACCCAATTAAAAAACTAACTTTTTCAAAGACGGTTTTGTTACATCTTTCGCAGTCGCTCGTCAAGTTTTGAGCAGCAACAATTGCCAGTTGCCCATCGTGCGTCACGTTGAAATTATCGCTCATAACCAAGAAGTATCAATTTGAAAATGAAACATGGAGTATCAATTTCAATGAAATTTATGTACTTGTTTTGAATCCAAAGTGCAACTTGCAATGCCGATGTCGATGTGCGTTTTGCAACCCGACTTTTAAAAACAAAACAAAGTTCAAACTTTTTTCAAAGACGGTTTTGTTACACCTTTCCCAGTCGATCATCAAGTTTTGATCAGCCACGCTTCCATTTGCCTATGCTGCGCTAAACTGTCGCTGTTGACCAAAGAGCATCATGATGACTTCAGCTATGAAGAGCGACGTTTTGAGAAAACAATCTCAACTGGCATTATTAAAAAAATAGGTTAAGGAAATTGAGATGAAGTTTTCTTAAGTAGCAAAAATGGGCGCCAATTCAAATTGCAAAAAAGTGCCACACACGCACGCACAGATTGTAAATTTAGTAGTAACTAGCCAATTGACCCGTGCCTACGGCACGGTTAGCTGATAAATACAATTAATTTTGCGTGGATTTTGGCCTTTTGAACCGTGCCAAAAATGCGTTGCATTTTGATTTTGAGCTGCTTCAGTCGTTCTCGTTCAAATTATCAAAAACAATCTTCTGATCAAGAATACAATCTTTACTGCATTCCGTTTTGAAATTGAAAACAATCTTTTTTAATCACCAACGGTCAATTGCTGTTCCCGTTAAAAATATGTAAAGCGATCCCGTTCAAATTATCAAAAACAATCTTCTGATCAAGAACACAATCTTTAATGCATTCCGTTTTGAAATTGAAAACAATCTTTTTTAATCACCAATGGTCAATTGCTGTTCCCGTTAAAAATATGTGAAGCGATTTAAAAGTTAATTGAATTGAAACGACAAAAAGTAACGTTTTATAAAATCATTTTTGAATGTAATTTGTAATTGCAATTTTGAATTTTTGTTTTCGAAATTGACAGATTTCTAATTAAACCCGGGTGTTGAAAACAAATTTAAAACCCGAAGTTTATAATTTTGCTGTTATGTTTTTTACCCGTTTACCCTGCTCTAAGCAAATCCTTTTTTGAGTGAAACTATAAAAAATAAACAAAAAAATATGAAAAAGTGACGTTAAAATAAAAAATACCCATTTAAAAAACACTGTTTTTATACCTTAACATATACCCCAGTCCCTAAAATAGAAGCCAAACCTTTTCGCAAAGTGAAAATGAATGGGGAACCAAAAAGTAACGTTTTTCAAACACCCATTTAAATAGTCATTCAGTTTCATTTTTTGCGTTTCTGTATTTGACACATTTTTATTTAAACCTGCGTGTTGGAAAAACGTCAAATTTGGTAAAATTCTCTTTTTCCAAATAACCGCTTTGAAAGCCATCTTGCTTTCTAATCAGATTTTTAGTTAATCGCGGACTTCATTAACAAACCCCGTTTATTTAATTTCGCAATTAATTTTTTAGTTGACTTGTTTAGATAAAACTTTTCTGCTTTTGAAAAAGTCTGAAGCAATAACTTTACAACACTTTTATGTTTTCGAAAAAAGTTCTCAAGCAATAACTTTTCAACCAAATGATAATGAAAAATAGTGTCTTGAAAGCAGAGTGCGCTTTCGGTCATCAAGTTTTGAACAGCAACAGTTGCCATTATTTGTCAATCGTATCTTGAGGCGCTGTCGCGGATGACCAAAGAGTATCATGATGACTTCGCAGTGAAGAGTGACGTTTTTGACAAAATAATTGGCATTGATATTTAAAAAATGAGATTTAGCTTAGCTACCTTAAATAGCAAAAATGAGCGCCAATTCAAATTGCAAAAAAGTGCCACACACACACACACAGACACGACTATTATCTTAGTATTATGATGATAGACTAGCCTATTGACCCGAGCTTATGTGGCTTAATCAATGCCAAGCCTTTTTGGTGAAGTGGCATTGACTTAGAAAGAAAAAAACAATAACGTTTACTGATAAATAACCCTGAAGAAAGTTTACCTTGTGCTGCCGTGAAATCACCTACATTACAATATTTTTTAATGTATTTAAATAAATAAAAAATGCGAAGTTTATGATTTTGCTATTTTTTCCCCGTTCACCCTAACCTAAATCAAGCCTTTTTGTATGTGAAGTAAGATTGAATAAAAAACGTAAAAATTAATGTTTTTTTCAATTACCCGTTTTAAAAAGCTAATGCTTCTTTTACCCGTTTACCTAAACCAAGCCTTTTTTGCAAAGTGAAAATGCGAAGTTTATGATTTTGCTATTTTTACCCGTTCACCCTAACCTAAGTCAAGCCTTTTTGTAAGTTAAGTAAGATTGAATAAAAAATATAAAAATTAACATTTTTTCATTAAAAAATACCCGTTTTAAAAAGCTAATGCTTCCTTTTACCCGGTTACCCTAACATAAGCCAAACCTTTTTTGTAAAGTGAACATGAATAGAAGAAACAAAAAAGTGACGTTTATAATTTCGTTTTGCAGTTTTGCTTCTTTTTACCCGTTTACCCCAACATGACCCAAACATTTTGCAAAGTGAAAATGAATGGAAAATACCATTTCGACCCAATTAAAAAACTAACTTTTTTCAAAGACGGTTTTGTTACATGTTTCGTAGTCGCTCGTCAAGTTTTGAGCAGCAACAATTGCCAGTTGCCCATCGTGCGTTACGTTGAAATTATCGCTCATAACCATGGAGTATCAATTTGAAAATGAAACATGGAGTATCAATTTCAATGAAATTTACTTGTTTTGAATCCAAAGTGCAACTTGCAATGCCGATGTCGATGTGCGTTTTGCAACCCGATTCTTAATAGCAAAAAAGTTCAAACTTTTTTCAAAGACGGTTTTGTTACATCTTTCCCAGACGATCATCAAGTTTTGATCAGCCACGCTTCCATTTGCCTATGCTGCGCTGAACTGTCTCTGTTGACCAAAGAGTATGATGATGACTCCAGCTATGAAGAGCGACGTTTTGAGAATACAATCTCAACTGGCATTAATAAAAAATAGGTTAAGGAAATTGAGATTGAGTTTTCTTAAGTAGCAAAAAAGGGCGCCAATTCAAATTGCAAAAAAAGTGCCACACACGCACGCACAGACAGACACTTTGTAAATTTAATAATATAGATGCAAAAACGGGACATATTTTTTACTTCACTTGCAACTCTTCTTTAATTAAAACAGAAATGGGAATGCTCCTGCTCAAATTGCCAAAAAAAGTACAAAGAGATAAAGAAAAAAATGAATTTTAATCACTATGAACACGTCAAACTAATTATCGCACTGCTTTCTCGAAGGCAGAAGAAAAACAGTGTTTTACTGAGAAAATCTCAAAATTTATGGATGCTATAGGGCATCCGTCAGCCAATTTTCGGATGTCATCAAAAATTTTTGGACGTCAATGCATTCATTTGGATGCGAAAAAACCAGCTGAAATGACAACGATGAGAAATCTGTTTCTTTTAACTTCCGCCACTTTGTTATCCGCCAGCCTCACCAAGAAACAGAGCAAAAACGCAAATTTAACCAGAAAAACAAACTGCTAGACTGAACAACAAACATTTAACCCGCAGCTCAAAATAACGCTATTTTTCAACGATTATTCATTAAAGTTTCATGTTGTTTTCAATGAGCACTTGATTTTTGGTTTAGGCCTGATCCGACCGTTTCTGAAACATGACGGGACTGCCCCGACTAGCGACTGGGCCTGGTTTGACCGGGCCTAGTTTTGTATGCATGGGCCGCTCGGACAGGGCCTGGTTTGACCTAATGCCGTTTTTTGTATCACCTTTCAAAAATAATGAAATAAAGCAAAAAATGAACCAACCATCGTAATAATAAACCACTTTTTTCTTATTGTGCGCTCCAACCACCGGCATTTTTGCGTTTGATAGCAAATCAACGGCAACCCGAAATAATTGCTACGACGACGACAATGAGCGTGAATAAATCGGACCGAGCCGAGCCGAGCTGAAGATGAAGTAGATCAGGAACAGTACCCTGGGCCCAAAAAAATTTTCGAGGGGGGTATGGTGCCGTGGGGGGGGGGAGGGTGCCGACCAAAAAGTGAGGGGGGTCCAAACTATGGTAACGTGCATGGGGGGTGCATTTTTTCAAAATTTTCTGTGGGGGTCCACCTAGAGATGTAACGGTCAAAAAAAAATATTTTTTTTAAAGTAAAAAATGAGCTTTTTTTATTTTTTTTATTAAAAATTTTTGAAATTTTTTCTTTAATGTGCCCTGAAAATGCCGTTTTTGGCATAATTTTTCGAAAGTTCAACAAAAATTTTCTTTGACTTTACCTTGTCACTTAGTCTTCAACGCTGCAGGTGGTATTCTGGATCGATTTATCGACTGTTTTCAGCCTTGGTTAGTGATGATCGACTCGCGCATTGAAGTACTTGAGTCTTGAGCGTCGCAAAGGCTAGTTCAACAAATTCCGATGCCGCTAAGGTGAGATAGAAGCAGAGAACTCACATTTATGCATCGTTTTTCAGGATCTCGAAAGGTCGAAATTGCACTGTCTGCCACTCATAGTTGTTCCAGAGCCGAGGGGTTGGGGGGGCCGATATAGATAGCTGGAGCAAATTTTCTAGATAGATAGATAGCTGGAAAATTTTGGGGGGGGGGCCGCGGGGGGGGGACGGGGGGGGGGCATGTGACTTTGGGGGAGGCGGTCAAAATTTTGAAATTTGATAGATAGATAGCTAAAACGCTAAAAAAAACTATAAAAACAGCAAAATAATGCTAAAAATACACTAAAAATCAAGTATAAACGCGTATTTTACCTAAAATTAGCGAAATTTTTAAGAATTACGAGCAAAAATGGTCAATTTTGGTCAAAAATTGACTCATTTTATGTCTTCGAAGACAAAAATTTTCAGATAGATAGCTGGCTGAGAAATTTTTTTTGATAGATAATAGCTGAGCCGAAAAAACCTGTCTGATAGAGATAGATTCAAAAATTTTTGGGGGGGGGGCCGCCCCCCCAGGCCCCCCCCCTAGAACAACTATGCTGCCACTGCAAGCGTAACTTCGTTGGTTGCTCGTTGCTGTTTCGCCTCGTGTCGTCAGCATGATCACACCGGTTTGTTGTTGAACTTGTTTCCGTGTTATTTGAGGTGAATTGAGAGGCAAAACACGAGACGTGATGTCGTCGGTGGGAAAATGGGGTCGCCGAAACCAAGTCTGAAATTTTCACCCTCCTCCCATATGAGTGGGGGTCATATGGTAAGTCGGTGGTAGGGTTGTTAAAAAAAACAAAAATCGTCATTTTTTTTTTAAATTAAAAAAAAAAATTCAAAAATCAAAGTTGTGCTAAATCAATCAGGGAGTCCGAAGAACCACATATGATATGCAAGCGCCTCCCGAATGACTCCCGTATGGCGGAACTTTGCAGATTTTGTTTTGGTGACCTCAATTACCCCTTTTCCAAACCGTCACCATGCCTCTTCTTGTGTTTTGACCTCCAAAACGTCACTAATTGTCCCCAGCTAAGCTAATGCTAAAGTGAAGACAAACATACCGCCTTGAAATTCGATCAATTCTTCTGATGGTGTCGCGACGACACGACACGAAGCAGCAACCAGACAACGTAGCGCTTGCAAACGGAGCAGCGAGCACAATCGGACGCTCTGCGAGGCGAATCGTCACCTTATCTGCATCGGAAATGGCAGGCTAAGCTTTGGGACGCTCAAAAACTTCATCGCAGATGTTGTCGAAGTGGGTGAATCATAGACAAAAGACCGCACGTACCAAAAGACCGCACGTGCCAAAAGACCGCAAGACCAAAATACCGCAGATTGGTGTGGAACCAAAATACCGCACGTGCCAAAAGACCGCACGAGTATTTAGAAAGTCGGTTCCGCTGATTCTATGTCGATTTTACAATTGCATCAAGCAACATTCGTACCATTTCTTGTGATAAATTGTGTTGTTTTTGTTTGTTCATTGTTTGAGTTTCACTTTTACGCAACAAAAATGTTTTTCTTCGTTCAGTGGATTTGGAACACGGCCAAATGGCGTTTTCGGGGTTCAGTGGATTTGGAACACGGCCAAATAGTAAAAATGATTGTGGACACAGCCTTTAAAGCTCACTTTTAATTGTTTGATAATTTCTCATGGATAATCAAAATTGGCTGAGGGAATCGTGAGCTAGGCGACGCTTTCTTCTGGCAGTCTGCGCGTTTCACCGTGTTTGTCTTGTGCACCAACCTGTCACGCAACTCTACCGGCGCTGTGCTCAACCGATTTCAACGAAGTACGGCTCAATCAACTCAGTAGAACACCAGCAACACGGTGATGTGTCGTTTGTGGTTAGTTCCGATTATTTTTTCAAAAACCAAAAAAATCCAATATCACAATATAAATTTGTGTTTTGTCGTTTTTCACACTTTTTTTATTGCAAAGAAACCGAGACTGAATTAAACAACAACCAACAACAAACGACATATCAACCTGTTCCCGCTGCTCTGCTGAGTTGATTGAGTCATGGATCATGAAAATTGGCTGGGGGAATCGTGAGCTGGGCGACGTTTTCTCTTGACAATCTGCTCGTTTCACCGTGTGGGTCGCGCGCGCCGACCTATCACGCAGCACTGTCGGCGCTGTGCTTGATCGATTTCGACGAACGGCAGCTCAATCAATTCAGCAGAACACCGGCAACGCGATGATGTGTCGTTTGCGGCTGGTTCATAATTTTTGAAAACTAAAAATCCAAAGTCACCAAAAATTTGTGTTTTGTCGTTTTTCACACTTTTTTTATTGCACGTCAATCGAGGTTGAATGAAACTAAAACCATCCATAAACGACGGGTCATCATGTTCCGGGTGCTCTGCTAATTTGATTGAGCCATGGATTGCCAAAATCGGCCAAGGAAATCGTGATCTGGACGACGTTGTGTCGTTGTTTGTGCTTCACGACATGTGCCTTGTGCGCCGACCTGTCACGCGACTCTGCCGGCGCTGTGCTCGGCCGATTTCAAGGATTTTTGTGGAATAAAAAAGAATAGGAAGACAAAATAAACATAAAAAACATATCATAATCACGTACGCAGTGAATAATTTTGGTGCGGTCTTTTGGCACGTGCAGTATTTTGGTTTGATAGCATCTGCGGTCTTTTGGTCACAAAAAAATCTCAAATCTGCGGTCTTTTGGCACGTGCGGTCTTTTGTCCGCAAGCCACCGGGTCGACAGGGTCCCTTGGTCCCGCTTTATGCCCCCAGGGCCAAGACAGCCTAGAACAACTAACAATCCCTTTATTTTATTCAGAAACCGTGACAGAGATTTTGACTGTCAGTGAGGAAACAAACGAATAAAGTAGCGGTAGCATCGACAATGTCAACAAACAACGATGAACATGATCATCATGAGCGAGACGAACACAAAGATGTTGAAAATTGCGACAAAAATGACAACAGTTGCGGTCCAACAGCGGCGACGTCAGTCGTTGCGGATGCAGCGGAACATAACGCGAGCGCTGGCGATGACGACGGCAGCTCCGAACATCCACCAACAACGGGTCATGAAACAGGTTAGCTCAAAGCAGCGACATTTTGTTGTTCTCGTTTGATATTATAAAAAAGCAGAGAATGGTGGAGTCGGAGTGGACGTCGGGGGAGATTATCGAAGCACCAGTTCCAGGGAAATATACAAATATACAATTGCATTGTGGGTGGTTTGCGGTTGAGGCTGAAGGTTTCTTCAACAAGAGCGAAGGTTTTGATTCGTCCGTGTTAAGTGCGATGGAGCAGAACAGAAGTGAATACTTTATGCTGTTGCTTGTTTGCAGAATCATGTGACACACAAGCGGCTGAAGACAACGACGGTGCAAAGAAAAATGAGACAGCGCCAACCGTTGCAAAGGTGTGCCTTTTGTGCTTATTTCCGAAACTTGTCCCATGTCGATTAAGTGGGGATGGACGGAACTAAAACTGTTTTCGGTTAAAAACCGGTTTTTTCCTGTCAAAAACTGGCTAAAAACTGTGTTTGCCTTTGAAAAAGTCAGATTTTCTCGGACCATTTTTTCATGATCCATACCATTTTGTCACTTGTGTGAATGGTGTTATCAAGCGTGGATACCATGCGTAATTCGCAAGGCAAACAAACTATTTTGTTAATTCTTGCGGAAAGGTTTTTGGTAGTTTTGTACGACCTTTCGTTTTTTGGTTTTATTTTTTAAAAGACACTGTTCGCATTCATTTTTCTGAAATTTTGCTTTTGCACGAATCAACTCTCCAAAGAGCAAATTTTGCACGATTCTAGTGTCCGATTAATTCTGTTAGAGTTTGTTTGGCCCTCTGTTTATACAGGGTGGGCCAAAAAAAGGTTCCAATTCTAAAATGCTCTCACTGGCGTGTGCTGAGGTGTTTAGAACTGAAAATTGGAACACTGTTAGAAAACATTTGGAGGTTTTTCTGACCAATTTTTTTTCACGGTATGTTGCCCCTATCACTCACTACAGCAGAATATCTGAAAAACATGAAAAATCGACAAATGTGGTAAAACGCAGAGGGTTAATTCAGCTGTAACAAAAATCAAATGATGAACGATGGTGACAACCCGAGTGTTCACAACTAAAAATAGATGAAAAAACAATACGCACAAACAGTAAGTTGGAAATGCCGAATGCTGAATTGCATTTGAACAGCTATTGATCAACCTGATGTTTCACTTCGAGTCTGAGCGTGCGTGAGCGGTTCTGCCCAGAACAGATGTGAATTTATCTTTCCAGATGCAAACTGTTTTTTCTTTTTTTAATTCACACAATTTGCCATTCTGATGCAATATTTTTCACCACAGCAGACTAGTTATTTTCTGCAGCAGAGGTGTGCACGCCGGATAATTTTTGCTGGTACCGGCTCGGGTGGTTGCGCGACGTCGACCCCACCCCACCACATTTTTCTAGCAAATTTAGTGTCACATTCTAAATGTGCAGCGCGATTTCAAATACAAATACATTTATAGTTTGAAGTTTATTCTGTGTTTGTTCGGAAAGTGTGGCTTTGACTCTCAATTTCAAAAAGAAGCCGGTAAATTGTAACGTCTTCGCGTAGCAAAGTAAATTTTCAAAAATTAGGCCTTGAGAACGCATTTTACCTTGCGATTTTTGGATGTCATCCAAAGTAGTTTGCTGTCTATGACATTTATTCACGTGTTAAAAAAACGCAGATTTTGAAAACAATCCTTTGAATTAAGAGAATCAAAAAAGCTGACCGAAACAACCAATTTCTTTGCGTCATACCAAATTATTTTGCGTCATTGACGCACGATTTCGCGTAAAAAACCGTGGATTTCTGTGCAACTCACATTTGCGGAATAAAATGTGCTTACCATCTACATGCGCAGCGCGATTTCAAATACAAATACATTGCAACCTACTAAACACCACGACGACCTAAATACCCCCCGTGCACATCTCTGTTCTGCAGTGAAAGATGCAATTCCATTTTCAGTCGTTGCTGCCATCATGGTTAAAAATGGACGGCAGAAAAGCGTGTCTGGTCTGCCAATTGGTCGGAACATGCGAATAACTTTTCCATAGTTGTTCGGCAATTTGTACAAAATTCAATTTTACCCCGCATGGCGATACATCAGTTCGGAAGTCCGTTTATGAGCAATGATAATCAGTGAGATTATGACTGAACGTTGTTTTTCGTCAAAAATCGCTATTTTTTTAAAATTGCACCGTAAAAAATAAACAGAAACGTGTAAACAAAAAAAAAATTAATCACAAAAAAATCTCAAAGTGTTCTAACAGTGTTCCAAATTTTAAGCCATGAGTTTCTTGTTACAGCTAAATCAATCCTCTTTATTTCACCACATTTGTCGATTTTTCATGTTTTTCAAATATTCTGCTGTTTTGAGTGATAGGGGCAACGTACCGTAACAAAAATTTGGTCAGAAAAACCTCCAAATGTTTTCTAATGGTGTTCCAATTTTTAGCTCTAAACACCTCAGCACACGCCAGTGAGAACATTTTAGAATTGGAACCTTTTTTGGCCCACTCTGTACAGATAGCCAAATGTTCGACAGCTAATCCTATTTTTGGTCAATTTTATAAAAGTGAGTTGGAGTCTGAGTGATGAGAAGCATAGTTGTTCCATAGCCGAGGGGTTGGGGGGGGGGCGATATAGATCGCTGGAGCAAACTTTCCAGATAGATAGACAGCTGGAAAATTTCTGGGGGGGGGGGGGGCGCGGGGGGCATGTGACTTTGGAGGGGGGGGGGCGGTCAAAATTTTGAAATTTGACAGATAGATAGCTAAACCGCTAAAGACCTATAAAAACAGCAAAATAATGCTAAAAATACGTTAAAAATCAAACGCGTATTTTATTTGAAATTTACGAAATTTTCAAGAATTTCGAGCAAAAATGGTCAATTTTGGTCAAAAAATTGACTCATTTTATGTTTTCGAAGACAAAAATTTTGGATAGATAGGTGGCTGAGAAAAAAATTAGATTGATAATAGCTGAGCCGAAAAAAACCTGTCTGATAGAGATTGATTCGAAAAATTTCTTTGGGGGTGGCGTCCCCCCCCAGGCCCCTCCCAGAACAACTATGATGAGAAGTTTTACTTCAGGATTAGGGTTTTCGGAAAATTTGATCGTAAGAAATTCTTGCTGAATAAATTCAACCAAAGATCATTTTCGACCGATGCCTCGCATTGGAATGATAATTTTGCGAAAATTTGTTTGGGACAACTTTGTTGCGCTTTCTATCCGACATTTTGTTGTTGTTACGGTTTGGCCGAATAAACAAGGCAGTCGTTCTATTCTCCCTCAAGGCGGGATTACGGGATTAGTCGCAGACTAGGAGTTGCCTTTTTTCAAGAATGCCAAGATAATTCCCAATCATGTGTGCAAATGAGAAAGAATGAACAGAATGGCACGAATAACACGAATGAGTTTAAAAAACACGTCAAATTTGACACACAATTGGGTTTTTGAACGGCTTTCTTTTTTCATTCAAATTTCGTGCGCTCCTTACACGCTGAAACAACTCTCACGTTTAATCGGCCGTTCCATACTTTTTTGGGGGTTCTGCGACTGAATGCGTTTGCAGACGGAGAAGCGAAACTGGTTTCACTCTTTATGTGGCAATTCAAATTAGCCCAAGTGACGCCGCCATATTTAGGGCATTCGGATCACTTTTACCAATTTTAAATTCCCGCGTCAGGCAGGAAACAGTTTACCCATCTACAGTATGCGCGCACTGAGTGTGGGGACCAAAATAAAAAGATAATAAATGTGCACTTGTGTGCGGCAGGAGCCCCGGCGTCGCGTCAAGTTGTACGTTTTGAACGAGCAACGCAGCTGGGACGACAAGGGCACCGGTCACGTGGCCTACGAGCAGATGGGACAGTTGTACGCGCTGCCGACGCTGGTCGTCAGCTCCGAAGCCGACGGTACTCAGATCTTTCGTTGCCTCGTCGTTTCGGTTGTTTTATTGTTCATCATTGCGCACGCTCCAGCCTCAACAAAAAAAACATTCCCATGCCAAGTCGTTTGCAGTCTTTCTTTTGTCTTCTTCAAACGAAAATGCTTGAAGTAGAGAAGAATAGGGTTTGGTTTAGGCAAGGATCAGGGTGAAGCTTCGGTCAGTTCAGCAACGTCTGTCACAACAGTTAAAGTGCGTTTTGACTGGAACGGGACATGATAAGACATGCCAGCCACCATGCTGTGCTGCAACAACTGCTACATGGAACACACGGAATCACCGTTGAAAGAGCCAACTGAAATTGGTTGCTGATATGATTTCAAAAGAGCTTTTGTTGAAGCGACGATAGTCATTCATGATCGTCTTTGTTGCACTTGTCAGCATCATCAACAATACTGTTTCGTTCAATATCAGTTTCAATTTTCCACACAGGTTCACTGCTGCTCGAAAGTAAAATACACATGGACACGGCCTACCAGAAACAACAGGTCGGCGGTTGTTGTTTTTTATTGTTTTCAAGTGTTGAGTGTGTCTGAGTTTTTGGATAACACTGTTTTTCAAAATCAAGTCGTCTGCCTTATCTCCATAACAATCAATTACAAGCAAAATTCATTTGATATCAGCGGATCATCAATGAAACAAAGACACATCACTCACATAGTCACCAACCAGCCGGTGCATGTGAAACAAATCAAATCCTAAATGTCAGGTACCAAATCTAAGAAATGAGATCGCAAAACCACGCGTTTTTTGCACCACGCAGCTTGGCACCACAAACAATTATCTATCGTAGCAAAATTAAATGGAACAACAACGAATTTTGCGGCACGCTGTCGTTTGTCCTGATTGGTTGTCGTGGTTATTGTGATGCTTTTGTTGGCAAGAAAACAACTGCAATTGGGAAAAAAATTCGTCAAAGTTTTGTTGAAATGCCAGAAAAAAACTAGTGTTGAACAACTACAGTGTGTTCAGTTTGTTTTCGTTGGTTGCGTTATTGGCGACACAAACACACCAATTCCACTTCAGCGCGTGCTGTTTGTATTTTGTCTGTCTCGTAATGTGTTTGTGTTGATAAAACTTGTATCCAGCCGCGTGTATCATGCGGATGCGCGAGCGAGCGTCAGCGAGCGGACAGCGCATCACGCATAATATGAGCCGTTTTCCCCTCGCGCGCGTTTTTCAAACTTTCTCGCTGCCCTGCAGCGAGCATAGTATAAGCCACAAACTTGGTTCTGTGCACACGAAACGAACACCCAAAGTTGTGCTTGGAGCCGCGAAAAAATTTTCATCGGACGATTTTTCATACGCTCTAGACACGAAAAACCTATTCTGAAAATCGTGTTACTTCTTTCCCTTTGTATTTTTTTTTTCTGGTATGTAATCAACATGTGTGCGCCCTTTCAATTTTTACCTGCGACACTTTCACAGTCGAACAAAAATGTTTCCTGGGGTAATTCCATCCGGAGATTTTGAAAATTGGGTTAATTTTTTACCCAGACCCTGTTTTTGGGTAAAAATTGGGCATTTTTAAAAGTTCGCAGGGTTTTCACCTGGTTTTAGGTGTGCGCCCTTTCAATTTTTACCTGCGACACTTTCACAGTCGAACAAGAATGTTTCCTGGGGTAATTCCATCCGGAGATTTTGAAAATTGAGTTAATTTTTTACCCAGACCTTGTTTTGGGTAAAAAATTGGGCATTTTTAAAAGATCGCAGGGTTTTCACCTGGTTTTAAGTGTGCGCCCTTTCAATTTTTACCTGCGACACTTTCACAGTCCAACAAAAATGTTTCCTGGGGTAATTTCATCCGTAGATTGTGAAAAAAATTTTTGCCAGGGCATTTTTTTGTCAAAATTGTGCATTTTTTACAGTTCGTAGCATTTTGACTGGGTATCAGCTTTTCACTCTTACAAATTTTGTCTGAGCTACGAAAAATAATAGGAAAAAGGTCCAGTCCGTAGGAATTCAATGCGCTGATCACGGATTTTGGGTTAGTTTTCTTATGTGAGCAACTTTAGATGCTGAATCGTGACGATTTCGGGCGAATCGGCCGTGGAAATTGGCGAAATCGGTCTAGAAACGAAAAACAAGAAAATGGTGTTTTCCAAGGTAATTCAATGCGCTGATCACGGATTTTGGGTTAGTTTTCTTACGTGAGCAACTTTAGATGCTGAATCGTGACGATTTCGGGCGAATCGGCCGTGGAAATTGGCGAAATCGGTCTAGAATCGAAAAACAAGAAAATGGTGTTTTCCAGGGTAATTCAATGCGCTGATCACGGATTTTGGGTTAGTTTTCTTACGTGAGCAACTTTAGATGCTGAATCGTGACGATTTCGGGCGAATCGGCCGTGGAAATTGGCGAAATCGGTCTAGAAACGAAAAACAAGAATAGGGTGTTTTCCAGGGTAATTCAATGCGCTGATCACGGATTTTGGGTTAGTTTTCTTACGTGAGCAACTTTAGATGCTGAATCGTGACGATTTCGGGCGAATCGGCCGTGTAAATTGGCGAAATCGGTCTAGAAACGAAAAACAAGAAAACTGTGTTTTCCAGGGTAATTCTATGCGCTGATCACGAATTTTGGGTTAGTTTTCTTACGTGAGCAACTTTAGGTGCTGAATCGTGACGATTTCGGGCGAATCGGGCGTGGAAATTGGCGAAATCGGTCTAGAAACGAAAAACAAGAAAAGGGTGTTTTCCAGGGTAATTCAATGCGCTGATCACGGATTTTGGGTTAGTTTTGTTACGCGAACAACTTTAGATGCTGAATCGTGACGATTTCGGGCGAATCGGCCGTGGAAATTGGCGAAATCGGTCTAGAAACTAAAAACAAGAAAATGGTGTTTTCCACGGTAATTCAATGCGCTTATCACGGATTTTGGGTTAGTTTTCTTACGTGAGCAACTTTAGATGCTGAATCGTGACGATTTCGGGCGAATCGGCCGTGGAAACGGGCGAAATCGGTCTAGAAACGAAAAACAAGAAAAGGGTGTTTTCCAGGGTAATTCAATGCGCTGATCACGGATTTTGGGTTAGTTTTCTTACGTGAGCAACTTTAGATGCTGAATCGTGACGATTTCGGGCGAATCGGCCGTGGAAATTGGCGAAAACGGTCTAGAAACGAAAAACAGGAAAATGGTGTTTTCCAGGGTAATTCAATGCGCTGATCACGGATTTTGGGTTAGTTTTCTTACGTGAGCAACTTTAGATGCTGAATCGTGACGATTTCGAGCAAATCGGTCGTTGAAATTGGCGAAATCGGTCTAGAAACGAAAAACAAGAAAATGGTGTTTCAGGGTAATTCAATGCGCTGATCACGGATTTTGGGTTAGTTTTTTTACGTGAGCAACTTTAGATGCTGAATCGTGACGATTTCGGGCGAATCGGCCGTGGAAATTGGCGAAAACGGTCCAGAAACGAAAAACAATAAAAGGTTGTTTTTCAGGGTAATTCAATGCGCTGATCACGGATTTTGAGTTAGTTTTTTTATGTGAGCAACTCTAGATACTGAATCGTGACGATTTCGGGCGAATCGGCCGTGGAAATTGGCGAAATTGGTCCAGAAATGAAAAACAAAAAAATGGTGTTTTCCATGGTAATTCAATGCGCTGATCACGGATTCTGGGTTAGTTTTATTATGTGAGCAATTCTAGGTACTGAATCGGTACGATTTCGGGCGAATCGGCCGTGGAAATTGGCGAAATCGGTCCAAAAATGAAAAACAAGAAAACTGTGTTTTCAAGGGTAATTCAATGCGCTGATAACAGATTTTGGGTTAGTTTTCTTACGTGAGCAACTTTAGATACCGAATCGTGACGATTTCGGGCGAATCGGCCGTGGAAATAGCATGGGCGAAATTGGCCTAAAAAACGAAAAATGAAAAAACCTGAGTTGTCCGGGGTTTAGAAGAATGTGTGACCAACGTATTGTGATTTTGGTCCGACCTTCGCGGCTTATGTAAAAGTCAGAATATTATCTAAAAATGCGGGAGACGCATATAAAAGGAGGAATATGACCTTGTGTAAGCAGTGAAAGACTTGGCTCGACAACGCTTTTCAAGTCTCTGATGTGGTACACACGGATACAAGTACATAAGAGTCATATTTTTGCGCCGTTTATTCTTTATTTCGGTTGCAAGTGGCAACCCTCGTACATTATAGACAAATGACACTTTCACATTTGTTTTTTTTTCTAGCATTTAGCGACCACTAAAACCACTAAAATAACGATCAGACTTTAGATCGCTGACACTGGTTTGCACAAAGTGTATCGCAGAGGCGTTGGGACACGCAAGGTCTCCTTCTGTGGCAATGACTCACCGGTTTATCCTCTCACAAGAGTTTGGTAAAAAGGGTGAAAATCAACGGAAGACAACACTTTTTGCACTGGTGCTGCTGTATGCACAGCGGTGCGTACGTTAGCAACAACAACAATTGTCACCCTCGTGGCCTGGTGGTAGTGCGTTAGACTACAGTCTGTGCGCTCGGGGGATCGAGCCCCGCCGAGGGGTATGTAGGCACTTAATGACAGAGAAAACTCGATGGGCTCCCTACTCAATGGCGTTCTGTACGCTTCTCTGGGTTAGCCCTGGCTAAAAACATCGCCTAAAAATCCCAACAAAACAACAACAACAACAACAACGATAAAGCTACATGCAGCAATATTTTGCAATTTCTGATGTTTCTGTTTTTGCACAAAATTTACAGAATTTCGCACATGGTGTGATTTTAGACTAAACTGAAGAGGACAATTGAAAAATAACTTCAACGTTTTTACGCTTTTCAGCAAGCTTTTAAACAACAAACGCGGCGCAAAAATATAACTCTTATGTACTTGTATCCGTGTGTACCACATCAGAGACTTGAAAAGCGTTGTCGAGCCAAGTCTTTCACTGCTTACACAAGGTCATATTCCTCCTTTTATATGCGTCTCCCGCATTTTTAGATAATACACACGCGATCTCGCGTTGAGCTTTCAAGAGAAGGCCGGCTGCGACGACATCTGGGAGCGAATTTGTGAAGTACGCTGTTTCGAGCACTACGCTCTTGGTTTGCTTTGGTTTTGTAAGCTCATCCAGCACATCCACTGTTTCTTAACGCGTCAAAAATGTTAACTCCTTTTTTTTTAGTTTGAGGTCATGTTTTGAGTTTGACGAAAGACGCGTAATCGTGTTGAGACCACACACAGGTGCAAGGCAAGGATCCGACGACGACGATGACGCAGGCTGATCTGTTGTATGAGAACGACGACGACGCCGATGCCGGCGGGCACGACCTGTCGGCTGGCGCAGGCACGTCGCAGAGTGCAGGTGTGTGCACAGCCGAACGCGATAACATATGCAACTAGCTGATTGGTTCGCGGTTACCGGATGCATGCATGTGTTTCTATGCAAACCAAACTCCGCCTCCACAGCAATTCATGCACAGAATGCATGCATCAACCAATCAGCTGGTTAGATATGCTATTGAGTTAGACCATAGGTTCTTTTGTTTTTGACCGAGTCTTTTCAATGGTTCAGAGGTTCAATGCGGGCATAGATGGGTAAACACGCTGCATGCGTGACGCGGGAATTCAAATCTGGTGAAATGATCGGAGTCCCCTTAATGGGACTGGGTCACTTAGGCGATTTTGAATAGCCACATAAAGGTTGAAATTTGTTTCCGCTCTACGTCTGCAAACGCATTCAGTCGCAGAACCATACGAATAGATAATATGCGCGTGTGTTGCTGCGTACGCTTTTTGTGAACGTTGGTTTGTGTAGACGAGAGAGATTGACACAATGAGCAAACGGAGGAAGTCACCTCGGTATCCCATGTATCGACACATTCGGAGGGTGACATAACATGACATGACGGTCCTTTCGGACAAGTGGAGGCGTGCGTTTCACTTTCCCCGTCGCGGTGTCTCATCAGTTCGCCGCCATTCGTTATCATATCATGAATGAGCTGTTTCTTTGTACATCGTCATACCCATCGGATGACCTTGCCAGAAAAGAAAACTTTTGTAAACAGTAATCCCGAAACAGTCGAACTCGAGATTAAGTAATCAGCTGAGTCATTGGTGATCACGTGCATGGATGCTTTCTGTGCAGAATTGCTGTGGAGGCGGAGTTTGATTTGCACAGTAAGCAGGCATGCACGTGACCACCAAGCAATCAGCTGATTCCCTAGAAGTTAGAGTGCGACTGTGTGTGCAATATTGACGGCGTGGTGATTATTCGATTCAAAGTGACCACCACTTGACAGGCGTTGCGGCTGCGCACGGCGTCAAGCTGCCGACGCCGCTGGACATGTCGAACGTCAGGGAGCTGCTTGACGTCGTCGAGTCGTGTCTCAGTTCGCCAGTGCGTCGCGAGTCGCTCGCGCTCGCCATCGAACAACAACGGTTTGGCGGACAGTGTATTTTTTCAAACCTGTCACTTTGTTTCCCGCAGGATGCGGAGCTCGCGAACTGAACGAAGTGAATGAACGGAGTTACAAGAAAACATGTGTAGCGTCTCCAAATGCGGGCTGTTTGATTTCAACCAAACCTGATGCTGTCGTTCTTGGTGTGATTCTTCAACGTTTCGCATGCTCTGTGTATTAGGCGAAAAATAGTGACAGGATTATACAAGCTTACTTTAAACGTTGTTAGGTGTTTTTGACTGATGGGGCCACCCCTTTTCTAATCCCACAACGTGGTTGATTTGAATGAAGTTTGCACTACGCTTTTGTTGTGTACCCAGTTGTGAACATAGACATTCATCGAACCATCATAAAAATAATACCACCTATAAATGAAGCATTTTGCTTAGTGTCTTCCTTCAGATACATTCCGCAAATACTGAAGTTATTCAAGCAGTCTGAAGAGTACGACAATTTTCCACCGCTTAGGATTCTGTATAATGTGAGTTGCCGTCGCAGTTTTATCGGACCTAAAGCCTGGGTGCTGGATAATATGTTTAGTAGTGTTCCGGATGGAAACCGATCCGCTGTTAGCGTCTTTTGATTTTGGTAATTTTAATATGTGGAACATTTGTTGAAAGTCACAACAGTAACCTCATGAGAACTTGGAAAGACATGCAGGCATCATCGGAAAAAAGTTTTGAAACCTCGAGTGGTATTCGAACCACGTCCCTGGGTTTCTTGATCAGTGCCTCAGATCACTTTACTATCGAGGCCCGTTTTTTCGTAGCAGTTATCTCCCTCTTGGTGCTCTGAATCCCGTAACGAAACTGCAATCGCGTAACGAAACCGCTAATGTAGTGGTGTGTGCGTTCAGTGCAGTATAAACTGCTGTGTTTGTGAGGCTAAGTGAGCAGCCAGAAGCTATTCATAAAAACGTAACACTCATGAGAAGTTGTTACTGAGTTTGTCGTTAGCTTTGAGTCTCGTCTCTCATATGCTCATAATGGAGGGGAGCAAGCTGATTGGCTGCTAGACTCCGCTGTTCGCGAATCAGCGTGGCGTTCATGCCGTGGTTCATTGTTTTTGTTGTGTTTTTTTGTTTTCATAGTCCCGATATAAATGAGCAAACGAATGGGTTGCATCTTTACTTCAGGTGGTGAAACATTTGCTGATGTTAAATAAGAGCAGCGTACTCGAGCTGCTAGTAGCCGACGAGAACATCAAGTAAGTATTTTTGTAAACGTTCTGCCATATATTTTTAAGTAGTTTTTTGAAGCTACATGATTCGCGAGCCAGTAACAAAACGCACGGCACCGTGTGTTGACTGTCTTTTTGTTGTGTTTATTAGTGGAAGCTGCGCCGTGTTTCTCAGTTGATGGAAAGAAAGTTGGAAAAAAGAAAGAAAATCAAGCCAAAAACGAAAATGACGTCAGATCGATCGTCGGCTGCCTCGAGTACGGCCCCGGTCCGCAGCCGGCCGACCGCAAACGTCACCGCGACTATCTCTGGAATACGGCGAAATTCCGCGAGGTCATTCCATTCACGAATCCGGAGCTGCGCGCAAAAATCCACCAGACCTATCGGGTGCACTATATTCAGGTACAATCGAACGCGTCTCCAAAAATATGGCTATCGGCTAATTAGTTGGCGATCACGTGATGCATTCGTTGTTGTGGAGACGGAGTTTTTGTCATGCCTAAAAAGCGTGTATCACTGACAAGTGATCACCAGCCAATCAGCTGATTGCCTTTAATTTGGAGTGCCGACTTGGGCATGAAATGTCGACGCTGTTGCGTTCCGTTGTTGTTGAAAGAATAGTAGTATCGGGCAAACCACAGCACAGAGCAATGTTATGTTGCTTGTGATGATTTTGTTTGTTTTTTCACGATGGATGCACAATTTTTGGATTGAAATCGCGCGTTTTTTGCGCATATCAGGCAAACTACAATGATGCCACAGTGCAAAGGATGGTGGTGACGAAAAAAAGCAAAGCCACAGTGAAGAGCTCAGAAAGCGGTTCTCTCTGGTTGTTTCAGGATGTCATTCTGCCAGCGCCGTCCATCTTCGAAGAGAACATGCTGCAGTCGTTGTCGACGTTCATTTTTTTCAGCCGCGTCGAAATTGTCGGACTCATTCAGGTACAATCTGAAAAAAACGACGCGATGGTTTTGTTGTTAGTTTGTCGTCACGTTGTGTGACACGTCAGCTGTCGCTGTTTGACGTGACACGCACCGTCACACACAACTGAAGGCCTGTTCACACTTACGTATGTGACGTGCGTCAATGGCACGTCTCCATGGACGATGGCATGCAAGTAACACGAGTCACATGCCGTGCCATACAGACATACATGGACAGTATGCTAAAACACAACACCCGACGTGCAGTGTCCTTACACGCATAACATCATAAACGGGCCGTAAATTCGCCCTTCGAACTCGTGTTTTCTGCAGAAACGAAACGTGAAATCACTCTGAAAGTTTTACCGAGTTTGCCATTGCCCATTTGCACAGGAAGACAAGGCGTTTCTGGACGAGCTGTTCGATCGGCTTCGTCACGCGTCGACCGAGCTGACCGTACGACGCGACCTGACGCTCTTCCTACGCGAGTTCTGTACGTTCGCGCAGACGCTGCAGGCCAGCGGCGCCAACAGCAAGGACACGTTCTTCAAGGTGAATGCGTGCGCAAACGTCGCATCGTGTTGTTGTTGTTGTTGTTGTTGTTGTTGGTCGGCTTAGGCTTGCGTTTAGGGTTGGGCTGGATGCTTGGATCATCATGATGTCTGGTTATCATCGGTGCACAAACGATCTGACAATGCGGACCAGTTACAGACCGTTACATTTCTGGTGAAGTGAAAAAAGGCAGAAAGGCGGAAACTGTCTGCCGTTTAACGTTTGCTGCAGCCTTGTGTGGCAACATATGTTTAGAATGTCGCCTCCGTGGCTCGGTGGTTAGCACGTTCGCCTTCAACTCAGAAGGTGACGGGTTCGATCCCCCACGGAGGATGACAAACTGCCGCCAGTGTAGCTCTCTACTCTAATAACTACACTGGTTTTCAACTAAAGCTTTCGGATTCGCTGCCCTGCGGGGATATAGCGACCGCAGGCCACCGAAACCGAAATCGGGCTAAGATCACTGGTGCCCCCAGGACAGAGCGGGGCTTAGAGGCTGTCCCCCTCACGTGGCGAGGGTATTGGTTCCACGGGATGGTGAGCCGTCCGTTCCCCAATCCCACCGGAGTTTGGTACCTTCGGGTTTCCGGAATCGGTGGGGGGCGTGCTTCAAATATAAAAAAAAGAAGGGCAGATTCATCCGTGTATGATGGCTCTCTCCAGCGATTTGCCGGCGTGTTTTTTCCACCGAAAACGCCGTCAACCATGAACCATCACATATGTTGCACTTTTGCCCTTTCCATACCCCTTTGCGCCCCGAGCACTTCAGGCCCTGTCGGAGCACGACGTCTGGACGGCGTTGGATCGTTGCCTCCGTAGTGCGGACGCTACGACGCGCGCTGCTGCCGTCGAGATCACGGCGATGTTGATCGACTACAGCGCGCCGATGGCACGCTCGTACATGATGCAACAGTCGCGGCACACGCCCAACGATCAACAGGTGACCACACACGCTTTGTCTTGCGTTCCGATTGCAATCGCTACTCTTCGTTTTGTGCCTGCATGTTGATGATTTGTCTGGTCTTTTTCGTTACGCGCTTTATGAATGGCGTGTTTTTCTTTGCGATCACCACGACAGTTACCGTGTGCGTGCATGCTATATGCAGGCAATGCAGCTCCATACATGCACAGGAAAACTTTCTACCTGCATTATGTGCAGATTAGGCTGCATGAAAAAGACGATTTCCTGCATTTTCGGTGTTTTCTAAAACAGTTTAGGACAGCCACTGTTGTGCAGCTTCATCTTCAGTCACCATTGACAAGTTTCTCCGCGTTTGATGTCTCAAAAGACACCTGAGAGAGAGACGCTTTCTGCAACACCAACAACAAAACAAAACTTGTGTGTCGCAGGACAAACTGATCATCAATTTGTTGATCGAGCAAATCTTCAACGACGCCGACCCAGAGCTGTCGACGGCGATGCAGGTGATCACGGTGCTGCGTTTGCTGCTCGACCCGGAGAACATGATGGCGAACTCGTCGCAGGTATGTAGCACGTTTGTTTGAGCGTGTCACTGTTTTTCGCAGAATACAGAGCTGGCGAAAGAAGAAAGTATGTGATCGGAGTTGTCCTGGAAGACACAATTCTCTACGTATGGGTCGTGGTTGATTTCAAACAAACCGGATACATTTGTGTATAATACTGTGATTACAAAAAGTTTCGCATGCTCTGTATTCTGCAATAAAAAAGTGACAGGTTTAAACAAACATACTTTACAAAGAAAACTCGCTTGTTCTATTTCTGAGTTATGATAGGCGCATACCGTATTACCTCTAATAAACCCCCATGGGGGTTTATTTCTTCAGCGACTTCTGGGGGTGGGGGGAAACCATTTTTAGGAGTGGGCAAAATGGCAAAAATACCTTGCATGGCAGGCAAGAAAGTCGCAGAAACTTCTACTTTTCACAGAGATTTCCTTTTGTAACAGCCTTTTGTAATGAAATTACCACTAACTAATCCCTTTGGGGCCTTTGGTAGCACAATTTCATCATTTTCACTGCAACCAGCCACTGAATTCGCTGGGTATGTGTTTCAAACAGGTTTCAATAATCCCCCATGGGGGATTATTTTGGGGGGGGGTTATTTGGAAACTTGTCGAGGGGGTGGGGTTTATTTTTTGGGGGGGGGGGTTTAATTTTGGGGGGGGTAATAGAGGTAATACGGTATTCTTTTCGGCTGCAGACCAACGAACAAGCGCGCTGTCTCTGTCATTAGCAAAATAAACGACTGAACGATTAATAATATGTTGCAGAAAACCGAGTTTCTCACGTTCTTCTACAAGCGGGCAGTCATTTACCTCGTCAGGCCCTTGCTGGAGATTGGCAATGCGACCGAACCGGTCAAAGGTGGACAGTGGAGCGCGGGTGTTTTGGGTTTGGCGAGCTTGGATGGAAAACGTTCACATTTAGTGACCACAGTTTTTTCTATGCTTCCCGACATTCACAACACACAGGCCTCGATACACACAGTTGGAGTTTTTTGGTTGTCTGTGTGCCAGCCGGTGTGTTTGTTTGTGCAGCCTTTTTACAAGAAACACTAGTTTCAATCACGACTCGTTCTTTGAGGTTCCGTCCGTTGGCGTCGAGTGTATAGTTTCTTTAAACCTGTCACTTTTGCGAAATACACACACATCACGAGAAAAAACGAAAGAAAGGGCCGGGTTGGAAGCAAAATACATATTTCGCCACAAATGAGGTTTTTTTCATTTTGAAGAAACCCGATTCCGGTTCATTCTTCGTTAATTCAAAGTTTTGTCGGGGCTTTGTGTGTTCGGCCGTAAAAAGTGACAGGGTTCCAACCGAAATCCACCGAAATCTGAGGCGGCTGCAATTGCAGACGACTACCACACGGCGCACACGTTGTCGCTGATCCTGGAGCTGTTCAGCTTCTGCATCGAGCATCACTCGTATCACGTGCGCTCGTTCATCACCAACAAGCACATTCTCAGACGGGTGCTCGTGTTCCTGCGGTCGCGGCACGCCTTCCTGGCGCTCGGTCGGTCTGCTGTGCTGTTTGTTAGCTAAGGCTCAACACCGTGCCGTTTCTGTGTGTGTTGCGCTCGCACAAACACACTGGCACAACGTGCACGTGCACGTACGTACATATGCCTGCCACGCACGCAGCATTATGTCACTTGCTTGCTGTGCCTGTGTGTTTGTGCTGTGCGCCTGTTCTTCTGAAGAGTGATTTTATAAACGACTTTGATGCTGGCTGATCTACGTAATGATTATGAATAGGGTTGGCACAGGAAAAAAACCGGTTTCTTTTCCGTTTTAAAACCGTTTTTTCCAGTTTTTTTCTTGAAAAAATAAAGAACCGGTTTTTTACCTTAAAAAATTTCAAACTTCGTAGTCAAAAATCACAACTCTTTGTTTGATTGATAAAATGTAAAATTATATTTTTGAAAAAAACGGTGCAATGAACTGTGTCGAACTGAACTGGTGAAGCATCATTTTGTAGAAGCTTTTGTGGCAAGGATCAAGTGAAATACGATGAAGACAAGGTGACTGCTAAACTAAGTGCATATGCAGACTGACTGACGATGTTGTCGATTTGCAAAGGGTAACTGATGAAATGTTATTTTTCGAACGCAATCCGCTACCGGTTTCACTTTGCAGTTCTGCAAATCTCGCCCCCTAATCGGGGTCAGCTATCCGTTCTCCTTGCAACCGTCCCTCCCCGCTCCCCACACCTACACGGTCACTGCCCAGTCTTTGTTTTCAATTTATTGAACGTGCTGCCCTGGAAACCAATAAAAGCGAAATTGATTTGATTTGAAACAAAAAATTGGATAGCATTGGGCGGCAAAAATAGCAAATTGGGTCGGTTGTATGCCCGAAAACAGCATGTTAGGCTGCTCAAAATCACTAATTTTGATGTAATTCCTATTTTGAGTTCAAGAAGCCAAGTTCTGGAAAGTTTAGGAGCTGGGAAGCATTCGGTTTTTTATGGTTTTTAAACGGTTTTAAAACGGAAAAGAAACCGTTTTTTTTTCCTGGAAATATAAAAAACCGGTTTTTTACCAACTCTAATTATGAATGACGAGTGCTTCGCGGATTGCGCAGTCTTTAGGTTTTTAAGGCATTGTGAAGCAAAAAAAGATTTTCTGGAAAACCTTCTGAAAACGTGTTATAGGCGCGTTGCGCTTGTTTCGTCGCGTCGTTCAGCTGAAGGACGATTTCTATAACAACTACGTGATTCGGCACAATTTATTCCCGTTGATCACCGCGTGCTACCGCGCCAACGGCCACAAATACAATCTGCTCAATTCGGCATTGCTGGAGTTGTTCGAGTTCATTCGTACGGTTGGTCGTGATTGGTTTTGCTTTTTTCTTACGAAATAAGAAGTGGCTCAAGTGAGGTGCAGATGCGCTGATGAGGCCACCACTCTGCGGCATCGCGGATGGTGGCCACGCCGAAGTGGCACACAGTCGTCATATAATTTGGTAGATTTGTTTGCCTTTTTCTCTCATTTACATGTCCATGATCTGCGGCGTCCGGCCGCAGCGGCAAACACGGAGTCGGTTTGCTAAAATAACGGAAACTGAATGGCTTTTTTTGTTGTGTTGAACCACTTGATTTTATTCGACACATTGTAAGTGTCAGGCATTATTTTATGAATGATTTCTATTGACTTTGGTCTAGAGATTGTAAAAGGTGGTAGCTTTTTGTCCATGCAAATGATGCCGTTGCAAGTGACAATACGCTGCAACATGTGTTACAATGCCGGTGCCAATTGATGCACAAATAATAGCAAATTCCCGTTGTTGATGATGAAAACTATTCTCCAGGAAGAGATCCACAAGCTGATCGTGCACATTGGCGATCACCACCTGAACCAGTTCAGAGACGTCAACTACGTCAAGACTTTCGAATTGTTTCGTGTTCGTTACGAGCAGATTGTCGAAGAGAAGACAAGTTTGTGGCGGCTGACATTTTTTGTTGATTTAGACACGCTCATTCGATAAAGCTGATTGGACCGGTTAGCGGGTTCACGTCAAAAGCAGCCAATCAGCTAATTGCTGTAGTACAGTATGGTATGTCAAAATAAACCTATCACGTTCTTCATGGCAGAGTAACGAACGGAAAACCTGCATGAACAAAGTGGGATTGAATGGAAAGAAGACGCAAGAAGCACGAATGAAGTTTTTCATGCAAATTTTGTGTGCGCGCCGTGCTACCTTGCTACAAAGTGACAGGTTCATAGGGCATGCTGTATTGTTGTGTTGTAATTTTTTGCAGACGATGATGCGAACGATGCAGAAAAAGCGTCATCCGACCGAGCGCACGCGGGCGTCAAAGCTCAGTTCGCTCAACAACAAGCCAGTGACGCACAAGCCGACGAAGACAAGTGGTTCCACGAAGATGAGGTATTTTGCTCGGTTTTCGTGTGTGTGTGTGCTTTGTTTGCTCGGACAATAGATAAAATGGAACTGGCTGTGTACGCCACGATCGTATACAGTCTAACTCAATAACATATTCAACTAGCTGATTGGTTGATGCATGCATTCTGTGCATGAATTGCTGTGGAGGCGGACTATGGTTTGCATAGAGTGCATGCATCACGTGACCATCAGCCAATCAGCTAGTTGGATATGTGATAGAGTTCGATTGTACACACATCGCTCATGTCGTCGTGCCGCGCACACGCACCAGTGGGTTTAAGATGTCGTGGTGGTCGATGTCGCTGTCCCATAAGGTGCGGACACCGCAGCGCTATGGCGGACCACCTCAATTCGACTTGCGGTTGTCAGCAGCCTTTTTTGTGACCACCATCACGTCGCAAGTGTCAGCACTAGCGGCCTCCGCACCACCACACGGTCGCACGGGTATGCGTTGCACCCAACTTGTTGGGTTTGTGTTTCGAGAGCGCGCAGAACAGCAGTTTTGTGTTCGAGTCACGTCAGCGCAATCATTTCGTGAAATGCCCCGTTACGCATGAAACTGATCTTCGATCTGTATTTATGCGTGCATTATTTGACTCGGATACGATAGAGGCACGAAAATTCCACCATCTCAGGACTGGGACAACGAGAACACACCGACGCCTGTCGCGAAGGGGGCACCATTCGAATCAACTGCAACGAACAACGACACGGCGCCACTGGACGACCACCGGCCACCGGCTGGTGAACTGGCGAATCTGCCCGAGCTGGACCTGGACACGGTCGAAGCGCGTCTGCCGCCCGTCCGTCATCGGTCCTCAGGTTACTAATTCACATTGCACAGTTCGGTTTTCGAAACTGTCACGTTTTTGTTCGCAGATTTAGAGAGCTCGCGAATGGAGAGTTACAATAAAGCATATTTTGCCTCGAATTTCAATTTCAACCTTCAAAGTTGCTTTGAATGCTGCGAAAACATTGACAGGTCGAAACAAACATACGCTTACTTGCTAGGTTTTTTGTAAACCAGAAAGAAATGGAAGACAACGAAGAACCGTAAAAATATTTGAGGAAAAACATCAAAACAACTATTATCAGTTTTTTGGAATCTGCGACTCAATGCAATTGCAGCCGTCGAACGGAAACTAGTTTCAATCTTGATCTTTATGTGGCGCCTGAGTAGCTCGGCCGTAATTAGGGGACTCAGATCACTTTGCCAATTTTCAAGTCCCGCGTCATGCATGAAACTGTTTACCTATCTATGCGCACATCGAGACTCGGGACCAAAATAAAAAAAAACATACACAACAGTGGAAACTGAGCGCTCACTCAAGTGCACGTGTTGCAGCGGACGACGACGACGACGCGTCGACGGGCGGCGTGTTCGTGCAGGCTGCGTCGCTCGTCAAGGGCACCCCGATTCGTGTGTTCGGCGCAGCTGTTGCCGTGTCCGGCGGCTCCGTGACGCCGCGTATCACGATCAAGACGCCGACACGAATCGCAGCGGCAGCTGACGCCGATGACGATCGGCACACGCGCAGCAGCACACCGACGGGCAGCGGCGGCAGCGACAACGGCGACGCAGCGGACGTGACCAGCAGGTGCGTTCCTGCACACCGCACGCTCCTCCCGGCTCGGGATGTGAATAATGTGAATATGCAAGCACTCGACTCACGCGTCTTGCACTCGATCCCCGCCGTTTTTTAATGGTTCACAGGGACATTACAAGAAGGTCGACAATAAGGTTTGATCGATAATATTTGTTTATAAATATCTGATACTAAGCGTCTTGCTCAAGTCTTCATGACTCAAGTGGTTCGAGAGGGGCACATCATGATCAAGGGATGAGGCCACCTCTGTTCTGCTTCTGATGTTGGCCAAGGCGTCATGCGAATCGGTTGATTCAATGGTTGTTTTTAATTTGAACCTTCTTGGGTTCTGTAACATTTACGCATGATCCGAAGTATTTAGTGATAGGCACGATTATCACAATGATTCCGCTTAGTTGTTTTGCGGGGTTAAACAATGCAGACGACGTGCACTGCCCGAGCGGGAAGCGAGCATTGACACCGGTGCACGTGCACTTACTTTCATCGCCACATTGGCCTTTTCACAATGCCAGCCAAATTGCGCGCCGCAACTTTCGACCGGCGCATTACAGCACGACGCTCGTTTTGCGTTCGATTCAGTCAACAACAAAACGTGTGCGTTTCAGCGCAGCAGCAACGAGCAGCGAGCCTACGGAGGCGGCTGCTGATCAGGACGCTCAATCAGCAACGGTGACGGCCGAGACGAACAAGTGCGAGCTGACCGCTGCCGACACCAACGTCGTGTCGTCCACAACAAACACGCCCGTTGTTGTGCTCAGGAAACCGGTAAGAACATCGTTGTTTTGAGGTACCCTAGGAATTTTGGATACAGGACAAGCGTCATAAGACGTAGAAATCGCAAAGCCTTATTATCAACGTATTTTTTAACTTTCTTCGCTTAGCGAAGAATCTGCAGACCACTGTATTTGAACTGAATTAGTGCCTGAAGTCGGCTGTCGAACAAAACGTTTGCCATGTTGGACTTTCTTCTCTGAAGCGGCATAGAAAATAAAACCGGTTTTTCCGTTTTAAAACCGTTTTTACAGTTTTTTTCCTGCGAAAATAAAAAAAACGTTTTTACCTTAAACTATCAGGTTGATTATATCGCAAAATTATATGTTGCAAACGTGAAAAATTGGCTGTGTATGTAGAACCGGATTTGTGAAATACATATCAGATTTACTTTTCCTGAAGCTTCAGATGCTAATTTCGACTGTATTTTTGATGTTTAAGTGCAGGGGGCCAACTACTGGACACTTTGGGTGCTGAGACAATAAAAAACGGTTTTAAAACGGAAATGAAACCTTTTTTCTTGGCCATATAAAAACCGGTTTTTACAAATCCTGGTAGGGACTCGTCAACATGACGAACATGATCCTGGGGCACGTAAACCACGAGGTACAGTCCAAGTGTATATCTCATCCAACTAGCTGATTGGTTAACACCGTTTGCAAATAAGAGTGGGGGGGGTCTAGCGCTACATGGGAAAGTTTTTAAACCAAGGGTGCAGGGACATTCTACTAATCAAGGCGCTTCAGGTTTACCCCCTGAGTACCCCCTGATTATGCCTATAAAGGTCGTTTTTAGGGTGCGGAAGTTGAAAAACCCTCGATTTTTTGCGATTTTTCGCAAAGTGTACCTTTTTAGCCCTACCGTATCTCGTAGTTGCACAGTTTCTGGAACCTCACACAATATTCACGTGAAAGATCTTGCGGAGTTCTTTAAGGCCCTGTATCAATGAGCCCTTGCAAGGGGGGTCCCTGAGGCGCTACGACGCTAGTTAAAATTACTTTTTTTTAAAAATTACGCTATTTTTTTAAAACATTTTTTTGAGCTCATAAACACAATTTTTCGATTTTCATTTTTGGTTCTACAGGGGGGTTTTCGGGGTCGCTGAATTCGAATCTGATCTTAGATTTTTGCCCCGGGCATTTTTTTGCCCTAAAATTAGGCAAAAACACATTTTTTTGCGTTTTCCAGTGTTTTTTGGTTTTAATTTTTAATTTTAAGTGCGGATTTTTTTTAACAAAGCTGTTTTACAACAGCCTTACAACCGCTGTATCGGAATCAGTTTTGATATTTTGCAACTGACCACTTGCCCACCCAAAAAATGGGTAAAAAGTTGATTTTTTTGCTTTTTGCACACGTTTTCGTTTCACAGTGAAAAAATCAAATTAGAAACAACTTGTAATTTTAATTTTTAATTCTACATGGAGGGTTTCGGGGTCGCTGAATTTGAATCTGACCTTAGATTTTTGTCCCGGGACTTTTTTTGCTCTAAAAGTTGGGCAAAAACACATTTTTATGCGTTTTCCAGTGGTTTTTTGTTTTAATTTTTAATTTTAAGTGCGGATTTTTTTAACAAAGCTGTTTTATAACAGCCATACAACCGCTGTATTTGAATCAGTTTTGATATTTTGCAACTGACCACTTGTCCATCTAAAAAATGGGTAAAAAGTTGATTTTTTTGCTTTTTGCACACGTTTTCGTTTCACAGTGAAAAAATCAAGTTAGAAACAACTTGTAATTTTAATTTTTAGTTCTCCAGGGGGGTTTTCAAGATTGCTGAATTTGAATCTGATCTTAGATTTTTGTCCCGGACTTTTTTATTGCTCTAAAAATGGGGCAAAACACATTTTTGTGCGTTTTCCAGTGGTTTTTTGTTTTAATTTTTAGTTTTAAATGTAGAGTTGATTAAAAACAGTTTCATAACAGCCTTACAGCGGTTCTAAGGTTGTTATGAAACTGTTTTTTAAACAACTCTACATTTAAAACTAAAAATTAAAACAAAAAACCACTGGAAAACGCATAAAAATGTGTTTTGCCCCATTTTTAGAGCAATAAAAATGCCCGGGGCAAAAATCTAAGGTCAGATTCAAATTCAGCGATCTTGAAAACCTCCCTGGAAAACTAAAAATTAAAATTACAAGTTGTTTCTAATTTGATTTTTTTATTGTGAAACAAAAACGTGTGCAAAAAGCAAAAAAATCAACTTTTTACCCATTTTTTAAGTGGACAAGTGGTCAGTTGCAAAATATCAAAACAGATTCAGATACAGCGGTTGTATGGCTGTTATAAAACAGCTTTGTTAAAAAAATCCGCATTTAAAATTAAAAATTAAACCAAAAAACCACTGGAAAACGCATAAAAATGTGTTTTTGCCCAACTTTTAGAGCAAAAAAAGGCCCGGGACAAAAATCTAAGGTCAGATTCGAATTCAGCGACCCCGAAACCCTCCATGTAGAACTAAAAATTAAAATTACAAGTTGTTTCTAACTTGATTTTTTTACTGTGAAACGAAAACGTGTGCAAAAAGCAAAAAAATCAACTTTTTACCCATTTTTTGGGTGGGCAAGTGGTCAGTTGCAAAATATCAAAACTGATTCCGATACAGCGGTTGTAAGGCTGTTGTAAAACAGCTTTGTTAAAAAAATCCGCACTTAAAATTAAAAATTAAAACCAAAAAACACTGGAAAACGCAAAAAAATGTGTTTTTGCCCAATTTTAGGGCAAAAAAATGCCCGGGGCAAAAATCTAAGATCAGATTCGAATTCAGCGACCCCGAAAACCCCCCTGTAGAACCAAAAATGAAAATCGAAAAATTGTGTTTATGAGCTCAAAAAATGTTTTAAAAAAATAGCGTAATTTAAAAAAAAGTAATTTTAACTAGCGTCGTAGCGCCTCAGGGACCCCCTTGCAAGGGCTCATTGATACAGGGCCTTAAAGAACTCCGCAAGATCTTTCACGTGAATACTGTGTGAGGTTCCAGAAACTGTGCAACTACGAGATACGGTAGGGCTAAAAAGGTACACTTTGCGAAAAATCGCAAAAAATCGAGGGTTTTTCAACTTCCGCACCCTAAAAACGACCTTTATAGGCATAATCAGGGGGTACTCAGGGGGTAAACCTGAAGCGCCTTGATTAGTAGAATGTCCCTGCACCCTTGGTTTAAAAACTTTTCCATGTATCACGGAATGTTCCTAGGGCCCCCCCCCACTCTTATTTGCAAACGGTGTTAACCGTATTACCTCTAATAAACCCCCATGGGGGTTTCTTCAGCGACTTCTGGGGGTGGGGGTTTATTTTGGGGGGGGGGGGAATTATTTTTGGGGGGGGGTTATTGGGAAACCATTTTTTGGGGGTGGGCAAAATGGATAATATACCTTCCATGGCAGGAAGGAAGTCGAAGAAACTTCTACTTTTCACAGAGATTTCCTTTTGTAACAGCCTTTTGTAATGAAATTACCACTAACTCATCCCTTTGGGGCCTTTGGTAGCACAATTTCACCAATGTCACTGCATTCAGCCACTGAATTCGCTAGGTATGTGTTTCAAACAGGTTTCTAATAAACCCCCATGGGGGTTTATTTTTTTGGTGGGGATTATTTGGAAACTTGTCAAGGGGGTGGGGGTTTATTTTTGGGGGGGGGGGGGTTTAATTTTGGGGGGGGGGTTTAATAGAGGTAATACGGTATTTTATTTTCTTCGTTGGTGCACGATATTTTGAACAAAGCATTCTGAAAGCTGTTTTCACAAATCCTGGTTCAAGTTTAAAGTCGGCTGCGAAAAATATGGGGGTTTTACAACTTTTTGGCTTTCGTTTTTTTTCGGTAAAATTACCGTAATTTTACCGGTAAAAATACAGGTTTTTTTACCACGATTTGAAAAAAACGGTATTTTGCCAACCCTAGTTCCATGTCAGGGTGGTTTGGTCGATTACCCGTACGACTCCGATGATGACTCGGATGATGACGAAGGTGATCAACAGCAGACGAAAGACGACGATCCACATCAACGTGAACCGCCTGATCAACGATGCTCGAAGCAGCACGACGAAACGCCCGACAGTCAGTCGGCTGCGATCTGCGGCCATCCGCGTCGACCGTCGACCGACGACGACCAGTGTGAACAGCAACGCTCAACGGGTACGGACGTGTTGCTGCGTCAGCAACAGCAGCTGGCAAAACGGGCGAGCGCTGCTGATGACGACACGTCAACGAACGGCACCGGAAAAACGGTGAAACGCCGCAGAGGCGACGACGTCCATCCGCGCAAAAACCGACCGATCAACAACACGACATCATCCAGCGCATCATCATCACCCGGCCTGGACGATCACTCGCCACCGGTCACATCAACCGTTGCTGATGAGCATCTGATCGATGAAACGAAACTGCAGAAACAACAGCAACAACAGCAGCGCACTGCGTGGTCAAGAGAACGTCGTCAGCGGACAGATGATGATGATGATGATGGTAATGGGGATGTCGTAGTGTCGGTGAAACAAGAGGCCGAGGCGAAGACGCCGACAAAACGCTCGCGTCTAGACGCCGCCACTTTCGACCAATCAACTGCGTCCACGTTAACAACCGCTCAACAGCAACAACAACAACGGCCTGATCATGGCAATGAGTGATTCGCTCTTATCGATCACGTAAAACGTCCGTCAAGTTTTTTATTACTATCAATTTTTTAAGTTCTGCGACTGAATGCGTGTGCAGATGTGAAAAGAGAACTAGTTTCAATCTTTATGTGGCAATTCAAAGTCGCCTAAGTGACTCGGCCCTATGTAGGGGACTCGGATGAGTTTACCAATTTTGAATTCCCGCGTCCTGCATGCAACTGTTTACCCATCTATGGGCGCATTGAGTTGCGGGACCAAAATAAACGATAATACTTGAAAACTTTTATATGTTTAAAGATTAGCCGAAACTTGTTATCAGCCGGTCGTGCACATTTGACTTGCACACGGTCATCAGATATGGGAACTATGATCACATCAATTGCAGATGCTAAACGGTTGTGGGCGTCAAGTTGGTGTCAGTGGTTTGATTGCAGCCACCCAATCGGCGCACTTGTGCGAAGTAATCAACCATGTGGTTTAAGGATTATATCATCTTTTATTGATATTTAAGACCCGATTTTTCAGAATAGCAACTTCCTCTAGGCACTAGAATGCAAAGTTTTTCCAATTTAGACAAATCATACATCATTCTGACCGTCTTGACGCGCTGATTCCGAAAATCACATTTATTTTTTGATTCAAAGTCATTTAGGGCCCAAAAATGGCCAAAAACCGTTTTTTCGGGGCCCTTTCAAAAAATAGTGTTTTTTAAGCTTTTTAATGAAGCTACGACAAAAATAAAAAAACCATTCGATTCGTCTTGATCTGCTGAACATTTTTTATTAATATACTATGCCCTAAAAATGCGGTCTAAAGGGCTATTTTTTAAAAAAACTGGTTTTGGTCCTAGTATTTCACGTTTTTTGGTCCTTTAGAACCGTTTTCGGGGCATGGTATAGGGATGCACCAAAAAGCTTTCCGAAAGAGCTAGCTTTGTGCAAAGTTTCATTTAAAAAAAGGCGCCCCATGTAACTAAAAAATATTTTACTTTTGGTACCCGGATCGCGATTATGGTCAGCACGAAACCGACATGCCCCTGAACATGTACCTGCTGCTGTGACCAGGCGTACTGCCAGACAGAACAAACTAGTGCACCTAAAAGCTCACCGCACCAGCTTATTATGTCCTAGGAATTAGCTGATGAAACAATTATTCAGTGCCACAACAGCAAAGCAATTGTTGCTTTCGATGTGTCAATCTTTTCAACCTTTCAAAAAATAGTGTTTTTTAGCTTTTTAATGAAGCTACGACAAAAATAAAAAACCATGCGAATTTTGTTTTGATCAGCTGAACATTTTCTACTAACCCTCTTTTCCCTTAAAAGTGATCAAAAGCGGGGGCTATTTTTTAAAAAAACTGGTTTTGGTCCCAAGTAATTTCTTGTTTTTTGAACCTTTAGAACCGTTTTCGGGGTAACTATCAGTATAGAAATGCAAAAAAAATCTTTCAGAAAGAAGCTGAAAAACTTTATTTTTCAAAGTTACATTTATAAAGAGGCGCCCCCAGTAACTAAAAAATATTTTACTTTTGTTTTTTGAATTAAGATTATAGTTGGCACGAAACCGCTATGCCCATGAACATGTCCATGCAACAACAATCAAGGCGTACTGCCAGACCGAACTCGCTAAAGTCCCTAAAGCTCACCGCACCAGCTTGGCTATGTTCTAGGAATTAGCTGATGAAACAATTCAAAGTATTCAGTGCTATAACCTTAAAGCAATTGTTGCTCTTGATGTGTCAATCTTTTTCTTTCTAAAAAACTGATAATTTTTCTGGATTTTCGGTTTTTTCAGTGACTGATAACCGTTTTAGGGCCTAATATAAAGGATTACGCACCGAAGAGAAGCATTCCACCGTGAACTAGTAACTCGAAGTGTGAAATTTCATTTAAAAAAGCGTCTCCAATGTAACTAAAAAAAATGTTTACTGTTCGTAACCGGATCGCGATTATGGTCAGCACGAAACCGACATGCCCCTGAACATGTACCACCTGCTATCTACAGAACGTACTGTCAGACAGAACAAACTAGTGCACCCTAAAAAACTCTACACACAACCCTATTATGTTATTGGAATTAGATGATGAAACAATTATGGATTTTTACAACAGCAAAGCGATAGTTGCTTTCGATGTGTCAATCTTTTCTGCAAAAAACTGATAGTCACACTAGCTAGATTTTTTCGGTTTTTCAGAGTGACTCTTGAACCGTTTTAAGGGGCCTAAATATCAGAGTGCACTGAAAAAGCATTCCGCAAGAGCTAGCTCAGTGTGAAATTTCATTTAAAAAAAACGTCCTCCATGCCGCTAAAAAGTATTTTACTGTTGTTGCCCGGATCGCGATTATGAATCCGTATACAGAGCCGACATGCCCCTGAACAGCAAGCACCTGCTGTGACCCGGGCGTACTCCTTGAACCAGAACAAACTAGTGCACCTAAAAGCTCACCACGCAACCTGATTATGTTTCTAGGAATTAGCTGATGAAACAATTATTCAGTGCCACAACAGCAAAGCAATTGTTGCTTTCGATGTGTCAATCTTTTTCTAAAAAACTGATAGTACTGCTAGTTTTCGGTTTTTTTCAGTGACTCAGAACCGTTTTCAGGGGCCTAGTATAGGGGTGCACTGAAAAGCATTCCGCAAGAGCTAGCTCAGTGTGAAATTTCATTTAAAAAAGCGTCCCCCATGTAACTAAAAA
>JASANC010003305.1:0-15760 GCA_030248135.1 Theristus sp. LFF4_11 | reverse complement strand
AATCGGCTCCGGCCACAAATCCGGCGAGCTCCGGCCGTCCAATTGTTCGATGCAGGCAAAAAAATCGGTTGACGTCGTCGTCGTTGCGGTCATCATGTCGTCGACGTCGTCGGTGGTGAGTTTTTGGCGTCCAATTGAGGAGGCGACAGCGGCGCTTGTTGGATCGATTACCGCCGGATTCTGCGGAACAGGGTGATTCATCATCATTGCTGTGTCGACGACGTTGTCGTCATTTCTTGCATTTGGTTGATTATCGATTTCGATTGTTGTCGCTTCTTCGTCAATCTCCAACTGATGTGACGACGACGACGACGCCGCCGACGATGGGATCATTGTTGTGGCTGTTGATTTTGATTCTGCGTTGCGTCTCTGCGTGCTTTCGGTGGTGCGATTGTTTCCTGCTCTTGCTTTCTGCAAACACAATGTTGTTTTTGAGACGAGAGGGCGGCGGGGCGGGGCGGCATAGTTGTTCCAGAGAGCCGGGATTTGTATACATACTTAAAAGTGATTTTTTTGATTTCTGATAAATGGTTGCTTGCAATGAGTCGTTGTAGGTTCCTAATCCTAATCCTAATCCTAATCCTAAGCCAAGCCTTTTTTATAAGGTGAAAATGATCAATTTAGTTTTTGCATTTTTTTCTTTCCTGTGTTAAAGGGCAGGGGCCACCGCTACTGCACATGCACCTGTTTTAATAATGATGCATTAAGTCAAAAAAAATTTTTTTTATTTTTTTTATTAAAAATTTTTGAAATTTTTTCTTTTATGTGCCCTGAAAATGCCGTTTTTGGCATAATTTTTCGAAAGTTCAACAAAAATTTTCTTTGACTTTACCTTGTCACTTAGTCTTCAACGCTGCAGGTGGTATTCTGGATTGATTTATCGACTGTTTTCAGCCTTGGTGAGTGATGATCGACTCGCACATTGAAGTACTTGAGCGTCGCAAAGGCTAGTTCAACAAATTCCGATGCCGCTAAGGTGAGATAGAAGCAGAGAACTCACATTTACGCATCGTTTTTCAGGATCTCGAAAGGTCGAAATTGCACTGTCTGCCACTGCAAGCGTAACTTCGTTGGTTGCTCGTTGCTGTTTCGCCTCGTGTCGTCAGCATCAGTACCGTGGGCCCAAAACAATTTTCGAAGGGGGGGGGTATGGTGCCTGACTGCTCATGTTGCAAATTGAGCGGAGCGTACTGAACACGCCTTGACAGTGCAGGCAACATGATTTTAGACCAGGAGTTCTTTGCAAGGAAAGGGATCTGCTGCTGCGGACGTGGAATTCGCTTTCTTTCTTCGGAATTGCGATCGATGTTGCTTTAAAAACAAACGAAAAAATAGCAACCTTTTGTTTTGAGCTGTCGGTTTGTTTTTTTTTGTTTTTTTATTCTGGAGTTGAATAACAACGATCGATTCGAAATTGAAAAACAGCATCGAACGGAACAACGAATGCAGACAGCTTCACATTTTCACATTTAAGGATTTCGAAAAATTCGAACGGTTTGCAAAAACAGTGCAACGAACGACGACGATAAATGTGTCTACACATGGTGGTGATGGATCAAACAAAATTGATTACGTGGGAGTTGATTAGATTCTTTGGCAATTCTCTGGCATTGTTTGGTTTGGTTGGATGGAATGGAAATCAATTCAAAGCGACGAGCTCAACTGCGCTGCTGCAATGCACCCAAGGGGATCCAGCATTCAGTGGACCAAACATGATTTGAATAATGAGCGTCGGATTGAGCAGTGACTTTATGAATTTTGGATCCTGCCAATTCGACGCTCGTTTTTTCAATCATGAAAAATTCTTATCCACGCAACGCAAATAGTCTGCGATTGACACAGTTAATAATTCTGATCTGATGTTGAATTGAACTCAACTCAACTGCTGAGAACCGCAACGCACCAAGCTCGGATCGACGGTAAACAATGGTCGTATGCTTTGTGTCCCTTCCATGGCAGCACAGCGCAGGTGAGCTGCGTTTCAGGGCAGTGGCCAGTTTTATAAAAATGAGGAGTTGAGGAGTGAGGGGAAAATTTTTAAGGAGAGTTGTTGAGTGGGGTTTTATGAAAGTGAGGAGTTTGAGGAGTGAATTGAGTAGAACACGTGTTTAAAATTTACTCCTCAAAACACTCCTCAATCCAAAACTACTCAGAGCGCGATTCTCGTTTTTTTCAGCGGTGAATTTTCCGTCTCACTGTCGTTGTTTCTGCTTGTAAACCAAGTCTGAATGAAAGAAAACCAAAAATTATCGTGTTTTTTACCAAAACCGACGACAAAATCAAACCAAACCGCCAAAAAACATGCTATTCAGATTTTTACAAGTCGAATTTGACTTGTAAGATTTTTTGAGCAGTTGAGGAGGAACGGAGTTGAGGAGTCTTTTATAAAACCGAACAAAACTGAGGAGTAAATTTACTCCTCAAAACACTCCTCATTCATTCCTCAACTCCTCACTTTTATAAAATTCATTTTCTTCTGAGTAGAGAGAAAAAGTGAGTAAAACTCAACTCCTCACTTTTATAAAACTGGCCACAGGCGGTCAAATCACGCCGGTCGGGTCGGAGCAGGCCCCCAATTGTCATCAACGGTCGGAGCAGACCCGGTCAAGCCAGCGTATCGGGTCCGGACCTTTCCCGTGCGGACATTTCCCGCCGCGGACCTTTCCCGCGGTGGACACACGGTCACTCAGCGGAACAAAGGCTTTCATTTGAGTCGTAAATCAGCGCGCCGCGCTGCGACAAATTCTAAGCGGAACATAAGCTGAAAAAAGTTGAAAAAGGAGTACCCACATCGTAGTTCTAAGGTGCAGTGGTCAGTTCTATAAAAGCTAATAGTATTTGACAAGTGAACAGTTTTACTCCAGGGTGTTCCAAAGGTTACGCTTGACAAATTCTGAAAAAAATAATTGACACGTAAACTTTCTAGACCTGTCAGAGATTTTTCGGCTCAGCTGTTATCTATCTAAAAAATTCCTCGCCAGCTATCTATCTGAAAAATTTGCTCCAGCTATCTATATCGGCCCCCAATCCTCCAGCTCTGGAACAACTATGAGTGCCCATCTGACCATGATTCTTTGTGAGTGCCGACCGTACTTTGAGTTTGAAGCGAAGCTTGCCTGCACCACAATGGATTACAATTTCCAGAAAGCACACAACCACTGTTGAGTTTGAGTGTCGTCGATCCAAGATCCAAGTTTCGTGCCGTGCGGTGCGTTTCTCAGCAGTTGAGTTTAGTTCAATTCAGAATCAGACCAAAACTATTCACTCACGGAGCATTTGCGTGAATTTTCAGCAAGAATTTTTTATGATTGAAAAAACGAGCGTCGAATTGGCAGGATCCAAAAATCATAAAGTCACTGCTCAATCCGACACTCATCATTCAAATCATATCTTCCATCTTCTTCATATCAACTCAATGTCAGTCTGAATGTTGAACGCGTTGCTCGTCGAGTTCGTTGCTCTGAATTGAATGAATGCCACCAGTAGTGCCAAAGAATCAAGCAGCTGCTCCTTCTGTAGCTAGCTCAAAAACCACAACTGTACTACTGACTGACTGGACACTGAAATCATAAAAACAGTCGTCGTCTTCGCTCCATCGCCTGCTGCTGCTCTGCCCACGGTTTTCAAACCGTTTCATTCATTCCAATGCTTCCTTCAACCAATTTATTCTTGATAAAAAAACTGAGCGAAACAAAAACTGTGACACCGTGCCCGTGCGTGGTGGTGACAAAGCCTGTCGTCGCCGTTTCATTTCATTCACTGTTTTAATTTTTATCACCGAAATTGAAATTCAGCTCTCAAATTGTTTCATTGTATTTTGTACTAACGGGTATTACCTATTTCGATGCTTCGGCATCGTGTGACTACCTTGGTACGATAAACGTTACATCGTTACATCGTTACATCGTTACAAATTGAACGCAAAAACTGAACGAAAAGTCGAAACAAACATCCTTTCTTTCTTTTTCATTTTGATTAGCATTTGTCTGCTTCCTCGGTGATAATTTACCGTTGGCGGACATTTTGTTTTGCAACATGAATACCAACCGGGTATGGTGTAGGGTTGTTAAAAAAAACAAAAATCGTCATTTTTGTTTTTTAAAAAAAATTTTTTTTAAATTTCAAAAATCAAAGTTGTGCTAAATCAATCAGGGAGTCCGAAGAACCACATATGATATGCAAGCGCCTCCCGAATGACTCCCATATGACGGAACTTTGCAGATTTTGTTTTGGTGACCTCAATTACCCCTTTTCCAAACCGTCACCATGCCTCTTCTTGTGTTTTGACCTCCAAAACGTCACTAATTGTCCCCAGCTAAACTAATGCTAAAGTGAAGACAAACATACCGCCTTGAAATTCGACCAATTCTTCTGATGGTGTTGCGACGACACGACACGAAGCAGCAAGCAACCAGACAACGTAGCGCTTGCAAACGGAGCAGCGAACACAATCGGACGCTCTGCGAGGCGAATCGTCACCTTATCTGCATCGGAAATGGCAGGCCAAGCTTTGGGACTAGGGTTGTTAAAAAAAACAAAAATCGTCATTTTTGTTTTTTTTTTAATTTTTTTTTTAAATTTCAAAAATCAAAGTTGTGCTAAATCAATCAGGGAGTCCGAAGAACCACAAATGATATGCAAGCGCCTCCCGAATGACTCCCGTATGGCGGAACTTTGCAGATTTTGTTTTGGTGACCTCAATTACCCCTTTTCCAAACCGTCACCATGCCTCTTCTTGTGTTTTGACCTCCAAAACGTCACTAATTGTCCCCAGCTAAGCTAATGCTAAAGTGAAGACAAACATACCGCCTTGAAATTCGATCAATTCTTCTGATGGTGTCGCGACGACACGACACGAAGCAGCAACCAGACAACGTAGCGCTTGCAAACGGAGCAGCGAGCACAATCGGACGCTCTGCGAGGCGAATCGTCACCTTATCTGCATCGGAAATGGTAGGCTAAGCTTTGGGACGCTCAAAAACTTCATCGCAGATGTTGTCGAAGACTAAAATCAGTCCGTAAAACGGCCCAAAATCGACTGCTAAAGGTTTTACGAGGTATAATCAAAGAAAATTTTTGTTGAACTTTCGAAAAATTGTGCCAAAATTGAGGTTTTCAGAGCATATTTGAGGAAAATTTTTCGAATTTTTTTTTTTTTTAAATCGGCATTTTTGTTTTTTTTAATCACTTTTTTTTTAAAAAAAATTTTCATTTTTGTTTAACAACCCTATTTGGGACGCTCAAAAACTTCATCGCAGATGTTGTCGTAGCCTAAAATCAGTCGGTAAAACGGCCCAAAATCGACTGCTAAAGGTTTTACGAGGTATAATCAAAGAAAATTTTTGTTGAACTTTCGAAAAATTTTGCCAAAATTGAGGTTTTCAGAGCATATTAGAGGAAAATTTTTCGAATTTTTTTTTTAAATCGGCATTTTTGTTTTTTTTTATCACTTTTTAAAAAAAAAAAATTTTATTTTTGTTTAACAACCCTAACGTACGGCTTCATATTTAAAAGTACATGTACGGTGGAGGTGGTCCTCCTCTTTAACACAGGAAAGAAAAAAATGCAAAAACCAATTTGATCCTTTTTCACCTTATCAAAAAGGCTTGGCTTAGGATTAGGATTAGATTTAGGATTAGGAACCTACAGCGACTTTATTGCAAGCAACATTTGATCGAAAATCAAAAATCATTTTTTCAAAGTTTTTAAATAAGAATACCAATCCAACCCTAACGGTGCCCCCCCACCCCCCCCCACCCGACGGTCTCTGCCCCCCCCCCCCCACCCGACGGTCTCTGGTGCTCTGGGGGGGTGTACCCCCCCACCCCCCCCTCGCCCACGGTACTGGAGCATGATCACACCGGTTTGTTGTTGAACTTGTTTCCGTGTTATTTGAGGTGAATTGAGAGGCAAAACACGAGACGTGATGTCGTCGGTGGGAAAATGGGGTCGCCGAAACCAAGTCTGAAATTTTCACCCTCCTCCCATGAGTGGGGTACATATGGTAAGTCGGTGGCTCCTCAGATGGTGATATTCGGACTCCCTGAAAAATTCTGAACAACTTTCATTTAAAAAAATTAAAAAAAAATTTTTTTGTTAAAGAAAAAAATAGAAAATTTTTTTTTCTTGACATCTCTAGGGGGGGGGGGGCGATATAGATAGCTTAGCTGGAGCAATTTTTCCAGATAGATAGATAGCTGGAAAATTTTGGGGGGGGGGGCGCGGGGGGAACAGAGTACCGAAAACGAGGGGGGTACACCTAGGGACCAGTAGTACCGTGTAGGGCTAGGGGGGAAAAATCCGGATTTTTTTTAAATTAAAAAAATTAAAAAAAATTTTTTTTTTACAAGTTAGGTTCGTTCGAAGCGTCTCGTCGAGCTGAGTTCATCTAGACTATTTTCAGAACGATCCGGGAAACTATAAGAGCGAAAATCGTGTTTTATTGAAATTATGTCCATTTCATAGAGGGAAAGTTGCATTTTCAACAGTAAAACAGGGCAATTTTTCACGTGTACTTGAATATTGAACCGTTCTTAGTGGTTGCTCTTTAGAAAATTACCAAAATTTGACTGTGTTCAAAAATTCCTGTTTGCTGTAGCTAAGTCGGCAACCCCTGTCGACCCGGTTGCCCCCCCCCCAAGACACTTACTTTCAGGTTCAACCAGCTATGCTATCTGCCACATGGCGAGAGCCCACTCTTCAAATCATCGTATCGAAAACACGTACCATGATTTCGCGATCACGTTGCGGGCAACTGACAGACGCAAGTTTAACACGTTAGTTTAGCTCAGCACGCAAGTTTTAACATGTGGCCATGTTATCGGGTATCTGAAAAACGGTCGTGTGATGTGGTATTAACCAACATCTCAGCTCCAATTGTTTAACAATATATCGCACAACTCCATTGTAGACCTATAACATACGCCAATCAACAAGATATCATGTTCATCTCATGGCCTACCGACTGAAAAAGATGTTCTAAGTTGCAAGAAAACGATTTCTGAAACGATATTTCAATTCAGTTAAGTCATTTCAACGCTAAAAATTGACTCTAGAAGTCATCCAAATCGAAAAACATGGAGTACGTCGGTCAAAATGACCAAATAATGACATTTACCTAAGCACACAAAGAAGTTGGGAAAAAAATTTGGTTTGAACTTTCAAAAAATTATGCCATAAATCGAATTTTCAGAGCAAAGTAGAAGAAAAATTTTTCAAATTTTTTTTTAAGTTTGAAAAAAAATCCAAATAAAAAAAAACGAAAAAAAAATAAATATTTTTTTTCAAAGCCCCTAACCCTAGTACCGTGGGCCCAAAAAAATTTTCGAAGGGGGGGGGCTTTATTTACAAACAAATTCTAGGGGTGGGGGTTTATTGAAAAATGGCAAAAATACCTTGCATGGCAGGCAAGAAAGTCGCAGAAACTTCTACTTTTCACAGAGATTTCCTTTTGTAACAGCCTTTTGTAATGAAATTACCACTAACTCATCCCTTTGGGGCCTTTGGTAGCGCAATTTCACCAATGTCACTGCATTCAGCCACTGAATTCGCTAGGTATGTGTTTCAAACAAGTTTCTAATAAACCCCCATGGGGGTTTATTTTGGGGGGGGATTATTTGGAAACTTGTCGAGGGGGTGGGGGTTTATTTTTTTTGGGGGGGGGGGTTTAATTTTTTTTGGGGGGGGTTAATAGAGGTAATACGGTAAGTAACAGTCACGACACCCCCCAAAAATTTTCTCGGACCACCCAAAAATCATGAATTTTTGCTCAAAATTTACCGCTTTTCGCGAAATGGGATGGATGGATGGTTGGATGATTTTTTGTCTTTAAAGTCCATAATATAAGCTAAATATATGATAACTTGACATTCTTCATTGTAATTTCAAAGATTTTGCAGCAAAATTTAGCGTTTTTCCTTCAAAATTTAAGCGAAAAAATCTCATGGGTGGGGTGGGGGGTGTGCACCCCCCCGGAAATTTTTCTACAATAGTGCACCCCGCCCCCATGGCCCACGCCTGGGGGTGTCACTGTACCATGACTGACACCCCCACTGAAAAATTTTCGGCACCCCCCACGTGACGACACCCCCCCCCCTCGAAAATTTGCTTTCGCCTTCAGTACTGGCCATGTGACTTTGGGGGGGGGCGGTCAAAATTTTGAAATTGGATAGATAGATAACGCTAAAAGCTATAAAAACAGCTAAATAATGCTTAAAACACGCTAAAAATCAAGGATAAACGCGTATTTTAAGTAAAATTAGCGAAATTTTCAAGAATTTCGAGCAAAAATGGTCAATTTCAGTAAAAAATTGACTCATTTTATGTCTTCGAAGACAAAAATTTTCAGATAGATAGCTGGCTGAGAAATTTTTTTAGATTGATAATAGCTGAGCCGAAAAAACCTTCCTGATAGAGATAGATTCGAATTTTTTTGGGGGGCCGGCCCCCCCAGCCCCACCCCTAGAACAACTAGGCGGCGCGGTGTCCCTTCCCTGCCCTGCCGTAGGTATAACACATGAAAAAAAATGCAAAAATAAATTGCTCATTTTCACCTTATCAAAAAGGCTTGGCTTAGGATTAGGTGCCTACAATGACTCATTGCAAGCAACCTTTGATCAAAAATCAAATCAAAATCCGCGTTTAGCTTTAATTTTGAGCAGGTTTTAGCTTTTGAAAATAAAAAAATTGAAAAATACTGAAAATTTAAATTTTTCCACTTCACTTCAACAACGAATTCTTATATATTTATTGTAATACCCATGTGTGGTTTTTAAGTTGGCCTTCATAATCCGGGTTTTTTCTCTATTTTTGTTGGAAATCATCCAGACAGCGCAGTGGAAAAGTCAGAAAATGCTGCGCTACGATGCAGTTTCTAAAACCAGTTTTTTTCATGAACTAAAGTTTATCAAATCAAATCGTAAAAATGGTTCTTTTTTGCAATACACACGTTTTTCACGTGTTGGACTCTTTCTGTTCCACCCACTGTGTACCGACTGGCACACCTGAAAAATAATGCAAAGCGTTACAAGGACGCATAAAACAGTAAAACACCAATACTAACGAATTCACAACGCAGCTTATTAACGTAAACCAGAAGCTACGTTTCGCGGAGAAAAACGCACCGTAAAGTTGCGGTCAAAACTTATGTACCAAGAATTGCAAAAAATCTAAGGAGGTGAATTAAGTTTTCTTTGAAAATTTTTTTTTACTGGCAAGTGGTGCTTGCTTACGCTTAGTCTTAAAAACGAAACACTATTTTTTAAAATCTCTTTTACCGTATTACCTCCAACAAACCCCCATGGGGGATTAATGCGTCAGCGACTTTTAGGGATGGGGGTTTATTGGTGGGGGGGGGTTATTTACAAACAAATTCTAGGGGTGGGGTTTACTGAAAAATGGCATAAATACCTTGGCAGGCAAGAAAGTCGCAGAAACTTCTACTCTACATAGAAATTTCTTTTGATAACATTCTTTTGTAATGAAATTACCATTAACTCATCCATTTGGGGCCTTTGGTAGCACAATTTCATCATTTTCGCTGCAACCAGCCACTGAATTTGCTGGGTATGTGTTTCAAACAGGTTTCCAATAATCCCCATGGGGGATTATTTGTGGGGGGGGATTATTCGGAAACTTGTCGTGGGGGTGGGGGTTTATTGGTGGGGGGGGGGTGATTAATGGGGGGGGGGGTTAATGGGGGTAATACGGGTATTTTGGTTCCGGGACTTCGTTTACACACGGGGATAGGAAAATGTTTTACGGGTTTGGTTCGGTTGTGGGTTTTTTCCTTGGTACGTGAAACTTTTGTACGTCCGGTCTTCCTGAAACGATCATCGAACCGATCAACAGAATTTGAATTTTTAATTTCACGCTCTCTAACGGCTTATATGAACTTTACTTGTGATCAGTGTATTACGGTACGGTACACTAAGTGGAATGTCGAAACCAGTCCACTTGTAAAACTTTCAAATTAACTGTAAAACATTGCAATTACACTGGGTTGTGCTGTGCACATTGCTGTGTCATGTGCACTTTTGTTTGCGCGGAACGTTTTCTACTTTTTGGACAAGCGAACTGGTGTTCTAGATATCAGACCTCTTCTTATAGGCGTGAAATGTTCAACATGTGGACTGAGGTGACTTGATTTTCATGAACAGCACCTTATTGGCCCTGGCCTCTTAAACTTGTCGAAGTTTTTAAACCCCGTGAGTCTGTGTGTGTGTGTGTGATTGTGCACTTCATCTGTGAGTCATCTATGTATGTTACTACCGTATTACCTCCAATGGGGGATTAATACGTCAGCGACTTTTGAAGGGTGGGTTTTATTGGTGGGGGGGGGGGCTTTATTTACAAACAAATTCTAGGGGTGGGGGTTTATTGAAAAATGGCAAAAATACCTTGCATGCAGGTAAGAAAGTCGCAGAAACTTCTACTCTACATAGAAATTTCCTTTTATAACAGCCTTTTGTAATGAAATTACCATTAACTCATCCATTTGGGGCCTTTGGTAGCACAATTTCATCATTTTCACTGCAACCAGCCACTGTATTCGCTGGGTATGTGTTTCAAACAGGTTTCCAATAATCCCCCATGGGGGATTATTTGTGGGGGGATTATTCGGAAACTTGTCGTGGGGGGGTTATTGGTGGGGGGATTAATGGGGGGGGGGGTTTAATGGGGGTAATACGGTACGTTTTGTTCAATAACCAGTTTTTTCTTCGTCAACGTGTCCTAAGCTAAGCTAAGTTTATAAAATCAAAATAATATAAAAAATGTGCCTATTTCCACTATCAGAACGTTTTGCATGACAGTTGTGCAGTTCCCACCTGCTGTTGTTTTTCTTTTTTTCCGTCACAAGAACTCAATGAATTATTCTTTGAAATCGTTGAATTCGAGAAAGACGAAAACTGGTATTTTGTTTACGCGAATGTTTTTTGCTTCTTCAACATTTCGGGTCTAATAGAAGTACGTATCATTTCTGTCCAGTCCAGCTGGCATCCGGGAAACCATTGTACTTTGCTTCAGAATAGAACCAAAAAAGGAAACAAAAAACAAGCCAGAAGCATTATTGGTTTTTCAGTAACGACTAAAACCAAACCCGCAACTTTGTGGAACTTCGCAGACGGACTGTTTTTTAATCGGCCTCATTGATTTGATCTCATTTTACAACTTTTCTCCAGTATGTATGAATACACAACCCGCACTTGACCAGTCTTTTTGATTTCATTCAAAACCAAATCAGCGTGTGCAACCAACCGCATTGGAAGTTGCGCGAAACAGCAAAGTTTTCAAGATTTCTATTTTTAAACCAGTTCCAGACTCAAGATGTGACGGTTACGCGAGATTTCAACCCCACTAAGGGCGGAGGAAGGAACTCAACAACCACGACAACAACGGGTGTGGCGGATAAACTTTGCAAAAAGCACTCCCTCATTCGACTGAAAAAAACCTGACAGAAAAGAAAACGAAATGTTATCGCGCGAAAAATGAAACCGATTAGTATTACTGCTACTATTTGCCTGCTACTACTTCTCGGCCACTGCGAGGCGCAGACCGGCCACGACGACATCGCCGATGAGTTCAATTGCAAGCAGTTCCGCAAGTGTCTGCAAGTTTACGGCGACGACAAACCGTGGTGCCTCGAGCTTCTCACGCTGTCCACCGAGCCGTGCTCCCAAAAGCCGAAATGCGGCGACGAAGGAGTGCGGTGCGCCCGAGACGACCCGGGGCTGCTGCAGGGCTGGCCCGAGGGCGGACGCGACTTCCAAGGTGCGCGTCATGTACAGGGTGCGGCCGGAAAAGTGCACATTTAGGATAGCTCGTGTGAGACGCACAAATGGCCGAGTAAAAATGGCCGCTTTTTTTCAGAATCAGCCATGAATCACAAAATCGTCCTCCTGGTATTGTGGACTTATTCAAACGTGTCCGGACTAAAATGGCGTCATTTGCTTTAAAAACGCTCGTTTGTCAAAGTACAGGCACTAAAATTTCAGTTTGGTGTGACTGATTCGACATTCACCATTCACCACGAGAAGACATCGGCTAAACGGAAATTCTGGCTTGCTGTGAACGACAAGCGCATCTTTGGCGGCACATGACGTCATTTCAGTGGGACACGTTTGAAAAAAATAGGTCATACACCACCTCGCGGGCTTGGTGGCATATTTTGATCAAACTTCATTTCATTCAATCCAACAACAGCAAAAAAACGTTTTTTTTAGGCGACATGCGTCTCGTGGGCGACAATGAAACGGCGAAGGAGGCAATAGAACGATGGACAGCCACCGAGAATCGACCGTTTCAGTTGATCGAACGACTAATGCTAAAAGGACAACGACGAAAACGAAACGACGAAGATGACATGCGCGAGCTGGAGTTGTATGCGGCCAGGGCGGACACACGCTACCGATGGCCGAACGGCGTGGTAGGCCGTATGACCTATTTTTTCAAACGTGTCCTACTGAAATGATGTCATGTGCCGCAAAACATGCGCTTGCCGTTTACAGCAAGCCAGACTTTCCATTTATCCGGTTTCTTCCCGCAAACAATTGGTGAATGTCGAATCAGTCACACCAAACTGACATTTTAGTTCCTGTACTTTGACAAACGGGCGTTTTTAAAAAAGCAAATGACGTCATTTTAGTCCGGACACGTTTTAATAAATCCACAATAGTTGTTCGTGGCGTTTCTGTTCGTTACGTTACCTGTTACTGGTTTTTTTAGATTACAGAACGCGCGAAACTTTGACTTTTAGTTAGAAGAACGTAGGAATGTACGACCGAAATGTTGATTGAACGAACGCTTGGCTGAAATCAGACGTTTCCATTATTTGTGGCCATACGTTTTCCTGTAGCTCTGATACCGTTGTTCTTTCATCATTCGCGAGCTCTTGTAATCTGCAAAAAAAGGTGACAGGTTTTGACAAACATGCTGTACCCAAGTTCAACCTAATCGTGTGAGGTGCGACAATATTCCGACAATTTCATTTCAATGTGGTTTTCTGCGTTCACTCGGGCAACACTCAATTTCGATGGATTTTCCAGGTGTACTATCTCATTGATGACTGGTACAGCGAGAAAGAGAAGAGCGACATCCGTGCAGCAATGGACGAGATGGAAGGATGGACCTGCATTCGGTAGGCACTGAACCAAACAAGAAAACCGGTGCAGGCAACTTTGAGAGGGGTGCAATATCCTGTTCAGAATTTCGTAATTAGTGTATGTGGCTGTTGTGAGCTGGTGGATCATGATTTCAGACGATATACGAAAATGCACATTTTTTAGCCGAATGACGTTCAGGAATTTTTAGGAATTTATGTTTTATAAGTAATATAAATATGGAAATCCAAATTGCGTAGAAACTGTGCTGGAACAGCATGGGACTAGAATTTCTTTTTTGCGTGTACCTTTCTCTTTGATTGTAAAACGCAGACAAACGTGTTCATCATCACCATATAACTTCTCCAGTAGAGTCCGCACACAAAAAAAACTTTCCGCAGCTTCATGGACGTGTCGATGCTCAGTTTCGAACCGGAAAAATACGTGCACATTTTCCCGGGCAGAGGATGTTGGAGTTATGTTGGTCGGCAGTTTAACAAAACGGAGCACAAAACAAAACACCAGTACCTCTCGTTGCAGTACTACGCGTGCATGACCAAGGTATGTATATCTAGATGCAGTCAAACTTAAACTATAGGAAATCCGCTGATTGGTTGGGATTACGGTATGCATGCCTTCGTCCAAAACAAACTCCGCCCCCACAGCAATGCCCGCACAGAAAGCTTGCATACCGTACAGTGGCAGCCATAATTAAGTTTGCATGCGCAGTTTGAGTACCACCGAGCTTGATAATACGGTATTTTGTATTCAGGGTCACATCATGCACGAACTAATGCATGCATTGGGCTTTCATCACGAACAGTCCAGGAGTGACCGCGGCAACTACGTCCACATCAACTACGACGCTATCAATCACACTATTGATCGATCCAACTTCATGAAATATCCGACAGAGGAAATCGATCATCTTGGTATATCGTACGATTATGGAAGGTGCGGAGATTTTCAAATGGAAATGAAACTTTCTGATTTGAATTTCGGATAAAAATTGGCGAGCCTGGAGTGGGCATGGATTGACCAGGCATGGTTTAACTGGGGTTGCTTCGATTAGGGTCTGGTTTTATCGTACATTTCCGGTATACCTAAAATATCATACACTGTGCTCTACCGTATACCCTACCGTACCCTGATTTAACCCATACCCACCGCCTATCTTACCCTTTTCTCTAACCCTATATTAACGCTAACGTACCCCAACTGGACCACCCCACCCTAAACTAACCCCAATGAACTCCACTACCACCTACTCCCTACTAATTAGTAATTACCCCTACTTAAAACCCTACCGTATCCTTCCTTACCACACTCGTTTTGAACCCCCTAAAGCTATCCTGAACCGAACATATCCCTACCAAACCTTTCCATGCCCAACCGCCGTACACCCCTGCCGTACCCCTACCGTAACCTAGTCTGTTTCAGTATCATGCACTACAAGAAGAACGCATTCTCGTACGACGATCGTACGCCAACGATCATTCCACTGCAACCGGGCGTCACAATCGGGCAGCGCGACGGACTCAGCGAAAAGGACAAGCGGCGAATCAACTGCTATTACGAGTGCAAGAGCGGCTGCAGGCCCGAACAAGGTATGAGCTATTTTTTCAAACGTGTCCCACTGAAATGACGTCATGTGCCGCCAAACATGCGCTTGTCGTTCACAACAAACCAGACCTTCCGTTTAGCCGATTTCTTCCCGTAAACAAATGGTGAATGTCGAATCAGTCACACCAAACTGACATTTTAGTGCCTGTACGTTGACAAACGGGCGTTTTTAAAGCAAATGACGTCATTTTAGTTCGGACACGTTTGAATAAATCAACAATAATCAATCATATCCTCTGTAAACAGTTGAACTCTAAGTTATAGGCAATCAGCTGATTGGTTTATTTGGTGGTCACGTGCATGCAACGTGCGTTCGGTGCAGCACAGACAGAGGCTCCACCGCCGCAGCGGTATGCCTGCGACCGACAATCACAGTTGCACTTGACGTTTTTGCTGCGTATCGGTGTTTGCTATACGGTCAAACCAACCAGTACACTTGAAAACATTCCACAACGGATTTCAGACGGCTGCTACGACAAGTACGATTTCTGCGGCACGCTAAAGCTAAAGATTTGTCCGTTTGGTCGACCAACTGGGCTATTTGGTTCAATATTCGCGAAGAATTGCAACAAATCATGCAACCTGTGTTGAACGTCGGTTTTCAAACGTGTGCTCAGAGAGAAACACGAAAAACGGGTCTTTACTACCGTTTGCTTAATGCGATTTGCCTTTTGTTTAGCATCAGAAGCTTGTTAATTCCATCGCTTTCCGAATTGGAATTCCGAGCCAAGAAGCGATTAAGACCAAGTTATAGAAAAACCGGTCTCCGCAAAAAAATGTTTTGGAGAGTTTATGACAAAAAAATGAATTTTAGTTAATCAAGACCGTTTTAGTGTTCGTTCGGGCGGGTTCTAGTCAGTGTTGTTTTGTTTTGTTTTTTAAAGTTCGGTGAGAAGAATTGTTTAACAAAAAGTTCAACAGATTTCGTTGAGTAGCTTTTAAGTGAAAGAACTGCTGGTGATATGAACCAAAAGTTATTCAACATTTTCTGATAGTGTTTGTATACTTAAACGAGTGGCGGAGAAATCAACGTACAATGT
>JASANC010003303.1:0-11176 GCA_030248135.1 Theristus sp. LFF4_11 | reverse complement strand
AGTGTATGAGACAAATGAAAAATGGTGGATTTTTTGCCATTCGATGAGCACGCATTGCGGGAGATGTTTGCGGCAAGTTCACCACGGTTCTACCACACTGGCCTGACACACTGTCTGATTGATGAGACATGGGGAAGGTGTATATTTGTTAAATTTTGTTACGAAATTGTCTTCTCCCAACCTAAAAGCTGGTACGCGTCGACGCAATCGCTGCTTGCAGCAGCACGCGTGTAATCGGGCATTTTCTGCTGCCATTCATCCGCTGGAGAAAAATATTCAAAACTTTGAATATATTCAAAAAATTATGCAGTGATATTTCTTTTCAGATATAATCCACACTTACAATGGAAATAAATCGTTACGCAAGCTTTGCACGTTGCTCAGGCCAATAAAGACTAGAAAAGGCAGAAAGGCACTACCGAGGCCCAGTAATGCATAATTGGAGAGGTGAATTTCACACCAAAAACGGATTCCAATTTTTGGAGATAGTTAGTCAAAATGAAAGCTTGTAATGTGACTTGTATGTTTAGAAAATTTCTTGAAAATGAGGCTTGTGCCTTGTGTGCATCTTTTGACGCTGTTTGAATCCATGAATTTGCAGCAAACAAGCCGCTTTTTACGACGGCATTGCAAACGGTTTACGCAAACAATTTGGAATTGTTAGAATATCGTGTGTGATAAAACGTTTTTATGAGAGTTTCAAATAAAAGTATGAATGACTCTTTGTCTGAAATACAAACATAATGACGTTCATGGTTCGATTTTTATTGTGAACAGTAAAAGCCGATGCTATCACCTTCACCATTGACAAAAAAACAAACACAAAACATCTGTTTGATTTGAAAAAGCTTCAAACGAAGTTTCTGCATCAGTTTCTGCGATCACAGTATGTTTTTGCCTAACCAAACAAAATGCCAAATGAGCGTGACTTTTTTCAATCGATTTCCATTTCTAAAAGACGTTATTTGCAAACTTTTTCAAAAAAAGTCAAACGCAAAGACAAAACAAGATAAAACATACAACAAACTGTTTCCTATCATTTTCATGTTCGGCGGAGCCTTTTTATGGTTTCTGTGCGCCAGCCAAACGAATGCCAGCTCGCATCAATTCTTTTCGGTAATCCCATTTCCATTTCTGGAAAATATTTCATGTCGCGAACCTTTTTCAAATACAACCGCAAAAATCAGCAAATGACAAAATGAATCAAAAGCAGCGCCAAAACACTCACAAAACTTTTGAACGGCCGTTTCGGATCGGTAATGTACTCAACGAAATCGCGAGTTTCACGCTCGTCGAAGTCGGCTGGAAAATCGAGCCGATAATTTCGGATGCCGTATTTTCGCTCCCAATAATTGTCGTCCGAAATGAGTGTTCTCAAGTCACGAGTTGTTTCGTCGTTACTCGTGGTTTCCATGTTGTTGACCAACTTTTTGAAAAAAAACAGGTCGGTCAAGGAAAAAATTACGCAATTGAAAATAAACCATTGACACCCAGAAAAAACTCTGCCGGATTCACTCTTTTGGCAGTCCAGATCGCTTGAATGGATAGCTTGTTTCACATACTGCCACTTTGGCATTTGAAGCTTCAATTCGCCGTTGATTTTGAGGTTGCACTTTGAATTCCAAACGATGTTGTCTCAAAATCTCAGCCAATCTCGTCGTGTGGCAAACTTTTGACAAAATCAGCATCCGTGTTTTTTTATAAAAAAAACCTGCTGTTCATTCGCTTCGTCCGTCGACGGCGTCCTGTCGATTGTAAAGTGCACCGAGCTCGCACTGAGTCGCCCTCTCGAGTTCCCATCCGTCTTTGGTGACATCACGATGCGCGCGCAGTGATCGAATGGAAGCACTGTTGGAATAAAAAAAGTACACATGTACATTACTGAATTAACCACGATGGGTTGGGATTCATATTGGAAAATTTACAAAAAAATGATTTTTGGATTTTCTGTCAGGTGTTGCTTGCAATAAAGTCGTTGCAGGTTTCTGATCCTAAACCTAATCTGCGGTTGTCCGATGTCGGCGCGAGGTTAGAAAACGCACACGCACTAATGTACCGTATTACCCCCAATAAACCCCTATAGGGGGAATTAATACGTCAGCGACTTTTAGGGGTGGGGGTTTATTGGTGGGGGGGGATAATTGGTGGGGGTGGTTTTTTTGGTTTATTTTACAAAAAAAATCTAGGGGTGTGGGGGTTTGTTGAAAAATGGCAAAAATACATTGCATGGCAGGCAACCAACCCTCCCCCTCCTCTCCCCCCTCCCCCCCCGGGGGTTTAATGGGGGTAATACGGTATCACATTTTCTTGGCTTTGTTGTCTGTCTCATGCCAGCAAAAATCATAACATGAAGCAGACTACTCCTCTTTTCCCTTTTAAAAAAAGAGCATATGCGCGATAAAAATCTGTCTGATAAGCGTATGCTTTGAAATTTTCGGGCTTGCTTGATGTCGGATTTGGCTTGGGTTTCACTGTTGATGTTGGTTATCTCGGTTTTGTCGGTTTGAGCGAGCTTTGTTGAATAAAAGTTTTGAGAGAATTGGTGAAGAGCTGAAACGGCATGAGGAAAAATGAATAAAGGATCAGAAAATGAATGTTAAAATTTTCTATATCCGAAACCAGAATTGTCCGAACTGCTGTCCGGATGTCCCGTCTCGGTTATTTTAGCTACATTTGGTGTTTCTGGAACAGAACAGAACACCACCGCCTGTCGCGGATACGGACACCGGAGATTTGGCGTAAGGGCGACCCTCTTGTAAAATACCTTTGAAAACTATTGAACTGCAGAAAAATTTCAACCTGAACAGCTAACTTTACGTTTTGGTAACTTTCGACTTCCGTCACCAAAACCGGTATTCACATATAAAGAATCACAACGTTGGAAAGCGGAATAAATGGAAACGTTTTTTGAAACCTGCTTGTCTGTGCCCGTCGTGTGCCAGACGAATGTTTGCGAGTCTCCTCGCGGTCGCGGCTATGATGCGCGCTAGAGGGACGTCTTTGTTTCTGGGCTGATGACGACGACGGTGAATTTGTTGCCATTTGCTGAATTGGTTGAATGCTGAATGCAGTTGGCTTTTTTGATTACGCTACTCATCAGAGGAACGAAAATTTTGGTCTTGTGGAATGTGTGCGCTTTCATTTTCCATTTGAAAACATTATTAATCATTGTTTTGCATTTCTATACAAAAGCAACTAACAAATTAGCGCAGCGCAGCTGAAGAGAGCCGTTTTGCGGTTGGTTAAACAATTGAATCCAGTGATAAGTACGGTTACAAATTTAGAATGGGTGTACGTACACACGTGCGGCATGTGGAACTCAGGGACCACTGTCAAACATAATGAAAACTGGTGCGCTCCACACGGTTATACCACAGTGCAAGTGCAATTACATTGACGTAGAAAATTTCCCCCGTTTTTTATTGATGGCGACTTTACAAACGGGTTAGGATAGGGCAGTAGAACGGGGGGGGGGACATGGGCGCGGTCGGGTGCGGGGCGGAGCAGTTTTATTTTATCATATCAATATCCCGATTTTAACTGTAATTTAAATGTATGTTTTTTTGGTTTTTACTATTCTTTTTTATTTCTGTTGTTTCTAGAATTCCAGTGGCCAGTTTTATAAAAGTTAGGATGAGGAGTTGAGGGGTTTTACTCATCACTTTTTCTCTCTACTCAGAAGAAAACGGGTTTTATAAAAGTGAGGAGTTGAGGAGTGTTTTGAGTAGGGTTGTTAAAAAAACAAAAATCGTCATTTTTGTTTTTTTTAATTTTTAAAAAAAAATTCAAAAATCAAAGTTGTGCTAAATCAATCAGGGAGTCCGAAGAACCACATATGATATGCAAGCGCCTCCCGAATGACTCCCATATGGCGGAACTTTGCAGATTTTGTTTTGGTGACCTCATAGTTGTTCCAGAGCAGTACCGTGGGCCCAAACAAATTTTCGACGGGGGGGGGGGGGGGGTATGGTGCCGTGGGGGGGGGGGGGGGGGGGGGCCGGCCCAAAAGTGAGGTGGGGTCCAACCGTCCAACCTATGGTAACGTGGGACCCCCCCCAGGGGGGTCCCATGGGGGGGGTGCATTTTTTCAAAATTTTCTGTGGGGGGGTCCACCTAGAGATGTCAAGAAAAAAAAATTTCTATTTTTTTTCTTTTTAAAAAAAAAAAAAATTTTTAAAATTTTTTTTTAAAAATGAAAGTTGTTCAGAATTTTTCAGGGAGTCCGAATATCACCATCTGAGGAGCCACCGACTTACCATATGACCCCCACTCATATGGGAGGAGGGTGAAAATTTCAGACTTGGTTTCGGCGACCCCATTTTCCCACCGACGACATCACGTCTCGTGTTTTGCCTCTCAATTCACCTCAAATAACACGGAAACAAGTTCAACAACAAACCGGTGTGATCATGCTGACGACACGAGGCGAAACAGCAACGAGCAACCAACGAAGTTACGCTTGCAGTGGCAGCCAGTGCAATTTCGACCTTTCGAGATCCTGAAAAACGATGCGTAAATGTGAGTTCTCTGCTTCTATCTCACCTTAGCGACATCGGAATTTGTTGAACTAGCCTTTGCGACGCTCAAGTACTTCAATGCGCGAGTCGATCATCACTCACCAAGGCTGAAAACAGTCGATAAATCAATCCAGAATACCACCTGCAGCGTTGAAGACTAAGTGACAAGGTAAAGTCAAAGAAAATTTTTGTTGAACTTTCGAAAAATTATGCCAAAAACGGCATTTTCAGGGCACATTAAAGAAAAAATTTCAAAAATTTTTAATAAAAAAAAAATAAAAAAAATGCTCATTTTTTTACTTTTTTTTAAAAAAAATTAAAAAAAATTTTTTTTGACCCTTACATTTCTAGGTCCACCCCCCCCCCACCCCCCATGAAATTTTTTCGCTTAAATTTTAAAGGAAAAACGCTAAATTTAGCTGCAAAATCTTTGAAATTACAATGAAGATGGTCAAGTTATCATATATTCAGCTTATATTATAGACTTTATAGACAAAAAATCATGATTTTCGAAAAAAAATTAGGGTGTGCAGAAAACTTTGGGGGGGGTCTCCGCCAGACAAAATTTCATGGGGGGTGTGGGGGGGGGGTGTCGGCCAAATTTTCGAGGGGGGGGGTCCGATGGGGGGGGGGTGCCCGGTTTTAGGGGGGGGGTGGCACGGTGCCCCCCCCCCCCCCCCCCCCCACCCGACGGTCTCTGGTGCTCTGGGGGGGTGTGTACCCCCCCCCACACCCCCCCCCGCCCACGGTACTGTTCCAGAGCCGAGGGGTTGGGGGGGCCGATATAGATAGCTGGAGCAAATTTTCTAGATAGATAGATAGCTGGAAAATTTTGGGGGGGGCCGCGGGGGGGGGGGCATGTGACTTTGGGGGGGGGGCGGTCAAAATTTTGAAATTTGATAGATAGATAGCTAAAACGCTAAAAAGCTATAAAAATAGCAAAATAATGCTAAAAGTACACTAAAAATCAAGTATAAACGCGTATTTTACCTAAAATTAGCGAAATTTTCAAGAATTACGAGCAAAAATGGTCTATTTTGGTCAAAAATTGACTCATTTTATGTCTTCGAAGACAAAAATTTTCAGATAGATAGCTGGCTGAGAAATTTTTTTGATAGATAATAGCTGAGCCGAAAAAACCTGTTTGATAGAGATAGATTCGAAATTTTTTTGGGGGGGCGGCCTAGAGATGTAAGGGTCAAAAAAAAATTTTTTTTTAATTTTTTTTAAAAAAAAAGTAAAAAAATGAGCATTTTTTATATTTTTTTATTAAAAATTTTTGAAATTTTTTCTTTAATGTGCCCTGAAAATGCCGTTTTTGGCATAATTTTTCGAAAGTTCAACAAAAATTTTCTTTGACTTTACCTTGTCACTTAGTCTTCAACGCTGCAGGTGGTATTCTGGATTGATTTATCGACTGTTTTCAGCCTTGGTGAGTGATGATCGACTCGCGCATTGAAGTACTTGAGCGTCGCAAAGGCTAGTTCAACAAATTCCGATGTCGCTAAGGTGAGATAGAAGCAGAGAACTCACATTTACGCATTGTTTTTCAGGATCTCGAAAGGTCGAAATTGCACTGTCTGCCACTGCAAGCGTAACTTCGTTGGTTGCTCGTTGCTGTTTCGCCTCGTGTCGTCAGCATGATCACACCGGTTTGTTGTTAAACTTGTTTCCGTGTTATTTGAGGTGAATTGAGAGCAGAGGTGTGCACGCCAGACACTTCTAGCCTGTCCCGGGTCGGGTGGCTGCGCGACGTCGACCCCTCCCCAATTTTTTTGTCACAAACTAAGTGTCACACAAACTGACTTCTCAAAAACACGGCTATGTGCTGTGTGCTTGCATGTGTAAATTTTTGATGTATGAGGGTGAAAATTTTTCTGCGTCAAGTCAATTGACACAAAAGGTCGCAAAATTTTGCGTCAGCCCAAATTTTCTGCGTCAGCATGACTACATCGAACAACAAATAATTCGGTGTCCGTGCAACGTTGTTCAACACCTGGAGTCAAATAAGAAAGCAACTTTGGAACTTCACATCAGAACCACTGCTGCTCAGAAACAAAACTTTTCTCTGCTCAGGCACCTTCTCGCTTTTGTTTTAATCGTGCGTGCTGCGTGACAACAAATTTTCTTGTTTGATAAAAGCCGAGTAGACAGCCGACTACGAGTGTCCAGACAAACAACAACAAAACTGCTTGAAATTAACACAGTGAAAATTTCTGTTTGTTGTCCAGAGGGGGACTGTCGACACCCAACTGTTGATTTCCATCGTGAAAATAAGATTTCTGAAGATGACAAAAGTTTTTTAATTTTGAAAGCGCTGAAAATGAAAAAAAAATTGGAAGTTTGTTCTATATTTCGTTCGGAAGGCGACTTTGACTCTCAATTTATATAAAAAATGGTAACTTGCAACGTCTTCGCAAAGCGAAGAAAATTTTCAAAAAATTAGGCTTCAAGAACGTATTTTACCTTACGATTTTTGGATGTCATCCAAAGTATTTAGGTGTCTATAACAGCCATTCAGGTGTAAAAAACACAGATGTTTAGCAAAGGAGCGAACAAAAAGCTTTCATAAAGGCCAAAGGGCTAGTTGGACCAAGTGATTGTTGATACGGTCAAAACAACAAGAATATTGTAACATTGAATCGAACCATTATCAACAAAGCACTGAACAATCTAAAAAACGAACGATGAACTCATGACTATCCATGCAATAGCCATTGTAAAACGAATCATAAGATGGCCATGGCCTGCGCCGGAGGCGCAGAAAAATTTTCGATCTGAGCACAAAATTTCCTGAAAAACAGTCTTTTGAAGTCTTCGAAAATTGAAAGAATCAAAAAAAGCTGACGCAAACAACCGATTTTTTTGCGTCATCCTAAATTATTTTGCGTCATTGGCGCAAGATGTCGCGTCAAAAAACTCTGGTTACCTGTACCACTGGTATTTGCAGAATAAAATGTGCTTACCATCTACATGCGCAGCGCGATTTCAAATACAAATACGTTACAACCTACAAAAGTAACCACAGCAATACACGCACTTTTGAAGATCTGCTTCAGTCAGTCAACTAAAATAACCGAATTTAATTTTGAAATAATTTTATTGCATTTGTGAAAATTTTGTCTCTTCCAACCGAGGCGCTGCGCGACGTAGCCCCTCAGGTCCTGCGCGACGCGCGACGCTAGCCTGTCCCGGGACACCCTAGGAACACCCTATGCACATCTCTGATTGAGAGGCAAAACACGAGACGTGATGTCGTCGGTGGGAAAATGGGGTCGCCGAAACCAAGTCTGAAATTTTCACCCTCCTCCCATATGAGTGGGGGTCATATGGTAAGTCGGTGGCTCCTCAGATGGTGATATTCGGACTCCCTGAAAAATTCTGAACAACTTTCATTTTTAAAAAAAAAATTAAAAAAAAAAATTTTTTTTAAAGAAAAAAAATAGGGCCTTTAACAAAACCACGGAGGCAACACGGAACACGGAGGCTGCACGCTTAACAAAACCACGGAGGCAACACGGAGGCTGCGTGCAGCTGAAGTGACCCATATTTTATATGCACACAACACGCTGCGCACCTTTAACAAAACCACGGAACACGGAGGCACGCGGATTTGGGGAGATTTGGGGACAGGACAAATCCGTCCCCCTCCAAAAAAATATGTTTTTGTTAAATAAACAAGTAAATAAATAAAGGCGCAATAAAGCAAAGCAAAGCTAAATGTCAAAACTAGACTTCAAAGATTACGGTAGCTCTCCAACGGGTCTCGACACGATTTTTTAAAAACGTCCCTGATTGCCAGCAAAAGCTACTCTATTGGTGGACACCGTTCATGTGATTGCAACAAACAGTCTTATGTTTGAAGTTCGGGCACACGGGTTACGGTAGCGGTAGTTTTGTGTCTTGACACGATGATGCTGAAAACTACTTTGTTTCTTGCGAATAACAGTTGAAACCAATTAGAAACACGCAGCGTTTTCACAAAATGTCAAAACTTGAGTTCAAAGAATACGGTAACTCTGCTGTGTGGGTCTCAACGCGATTTTTTTAAACTGCCTTTTATTGCCAGGAAAATACTAAATTGATGAACACCGTTCACATGATTGCAAGAAACAACTGTTATTCACAGTAGTTTTCAGCAACTTCGTGTCAAGACCGAACTACATACCGTAACCCGTGGGACCTTACTTCAGACATATGACTGTTTCATGCAATCATGTGAACGGTATCCACCATTCTAGTAACAGTTCTTGGCAATAAAAGAACGTTTTTTTAAAAAATCGTGTCGAGACCCACAGCAGAGTTACCGTACTCCTTAAAATCCGATTTTTGACGTTCTGTGATAATGCGGCATGTTTATAAATGGTTTCAACTGTTATTCGCAAGAAACAAAGTAGTTTTCAGCAACTTCGTGTCAAGACCCAAAACTACCGCTACCGTAACCCGTGTGCCCGAACTTCAAACATAAGACTGTTTGTTGCAATCATTGTTGTTGGAATTTTTAGGCGATGTTTTTAGCCAGGGCTAACCCAGAGAAGCGTACAGAACTAGGGTTGCCGCGAGACAGGAATTTGGCGAGACGAGACGATACGCGATACGCAAAGTCATTGTACGAGCCGATACACGATACAGCATTTTTGGATTTTTGACGATACGAGACGATACACGATACGCAAGGTCACGAGACGAGACGATACACGATACGCAGGGTCACGAGACGAGACGATACATGAGACAGCAAAAATTGGTCCGTTTGCTCTGATTTCATGATTTGATTCGTTTGCTCTGATTTGATCATGTTTCACGAATTATTATTGTTTTCACTAGCAAATTGACCCGTGCCTACGGCACGGTTAGCTGATAAATACAACTATTATTTTTGAGTTGGTTTTCCCCTTTTGACCCTGCCCACGACGCGGACTCAAAATCCGCAACCTTTTTAATCAGCAACAAACAACTGCAATTCCCTATTAAAGTATCAAAATCAATTCTCGCATTTATTAGCTTTTCAATGTCAATTATTTGTCTTTTCATTCTTTGCTAATCAGTTGCATTCCACTGTCCTTCCCGTTTAAAGTATAAAAAAAAACAATCTCCTTTGATCAGCAACAATTAACAGCCATTCCCGCTTAAAGTTTTAAAATTAATCTTGTTTGGTTAGCTTTTCAATGTCGTCACATGTTGTTCAATCGCCATTCCTGTTAAAAAAAATTATAAAAAAACAATGTCGTTTGGTTAACAACAATTAACTGATACCGGTTTAAGTTTTTGTTTCAGTTTAAAATACAGGTTTAAGAAAAGCAATCTGCTTCAGTCAGCTGTCATTTCTGAATAGGCAACACTGTTCTAAATACCCATTGGAAAGCACCCGCTTTTGACTTGGTAATGGTTTTTTACCCGCTTACCCTAACCTAAGCCAGGCCTTTTAGAGTGTAAATGTCAAAAAGGCAACACTTCTGAACAATTGTTGCAAAACGCCAACTTTCGTTTTGATAAGTTGCTTCTTTTTCCCGCTTACTCTAACCTAAGCTAAGCCTTTTAAAGTTTAAATGACGAAAAATGCAAAAAATTTCTGAATATTCGCTGCAAAACGGCCACTTTTGTGTGGTATGTTTACTACTCTTACCTTTAACCCTAACCTTAGCCAAGGATTTTTGATAGAATGGAAATGACAAAACAGCAACATTTTACTGAATACCCGTAGCAAAGCTCACCTAAGCCAAGCCTTTTAAAGTTTAAATGACGAAAAATGCAAAACTTTTCTGAATATTCGCTGCAAAACAGCCACTTTTGTGTGGTATGTTTACTGCTCTTATTTTCAACCCTAACCTTAGCCAAGGATTTTTGATAGAATGGAAATGACAAAACAGCAACATTTTACTGAATATCCGTAGCAAAGCTCCCGCTTTTGTTTCGAATGTTTACTTCTTTTCCCCGCTTACTCTAACCTAAGCCAGTTCTTTTTGATCGAGTGCAACAAAAAGCAACACGTTTCTGAGCACCCATTGTGTAAAACGGTCGCTTTCGTTTTGTTATGTAGCTTTTCTATCCTAAGTGATGCATTTTCTATGATAAAAAAAACAAATGAAGGAAAAAGCAACAATTTTCTACATTTTACTGAACACCCGTAGCACTTAAAGCTCCCGCTTTTGTTTTGAATGTTTACTTCTTTTCCCCGCTTACCCTAACCTAAGCCAGTTCTTTTTGATTGAGTGCAACAAAAAGCAACACGTTTCTGAGTACCCATTGTGTAAAACGGTCGCTTTTGTTTTGTTATGTAGCTTTTCTATCCTAAGAGACGCATTTTCTATGATAAAAAAAACAAATGAAGCAAAAAGCAACGATTTTCTAAATACTCGTTGTAAACACCGGCTTTGTAAAAAGTCTACCTTGTGAAAAGAGCGATTAACTTGCAAGCGATTGTTTTAAAAACTCGTTTTTGGTGAAAAAAACTCCATCGTCTACAATGGAGTCCATGCAATTCTTGCGATTGTCTCGCTTGTTGGTTGTCGCTCTTGAGCAAAAGGCATCATGATGACTAAAGTAATGTGGAATGACGATTTGAACTTTGCATTCTCATTAGAAAATGGAGTATGAGTATTTAGTTGATGATGACTTAAATAGCAAAATTGGCTCAAACTTGTAAATTTTAATAGCCA
>JASANC010003302.1:0-13413 GCA_030248135.1 Theristus sp. LFF4_11 | reverse complement strand
AGAATGACAGAGATAGAAAAGTGTGACACAAGGATTTTCACAAGATCAAACATTTTATGAAACGTGTGTGAACTGGAAAGTTACAAACTGAAATAATATTTACGCCAATATCTTTTTTGTCATTCTCAAGGAAGGCACAATCTCTGTACAAATTTTATCTCACTTCATTTGATGCTGCAAAAAAATCATTTGCTGCTGTGAACATGCTCTTTTTATTTGTGAATACTGTATCAAATGATTTGCTTAATATGGTGTTTGCGGGCTGAACCCTTTTACGATGAGTGCGGTCACAACCGGAGCCAGTGCCTTGAAATGACAAAAATATATTGACGTAAATATTATTTCAGTTTGTAACTTTCCAGTTCACACACGTTTCATAAAATGTTTGATCTTGTGAAAATCCTTGTGTCACACTTTTCTATCTCTGTCATTCTGAAATAATATTTGGTCTTTTTCATGCCCTTCGGGCATTTTTCCGAACTTGTCTTTTTCTTTTATATCTCAAAGAGTTTATAGGGTTTTAGCCTATCAGACGCAGCATAGTCGACTGCAATGGTTTCTGTTGCATTTGTACTCAGAGCAAGGATTTTTAGGAGCAAACCCTTCCGTAGACCCTTTTCAACCCAGGCACGGGTTAATATCAGTTTTCACTAGTTTTTCGCTATTTTGCACCTAAACTATAGCCTATCAAACGCAGCATAGTTGAATACAATGGTTTCCGCTGCATTTGTAATCAGAACAACGTTTTTTAGGAGGAAGCCCTTCACGGAGACCCTTGTCAACCCAGGCACGGGTTAATATCCGCTTTTTGTTATTTGGCACCTAAACTATAGCCTATCAGACGTAGCATAGTCGATTACATGGATACCGTGGAATTTGAAATCAGAACAACGTTTTTTAGGAGGAAACCCTTTACGGGGACCCTTTTCAGCCCAGGCACGGGTTAATATCAGCTTTTCGCTATTTGGCACCTAAACTATAGCCTATCAGACGCAGCATAGTCGATTACATGGATACCTTGGAATTTGAAATCAGAAAAACGTTTTTTAGGGGGAAACCCTTTACGGGGACCCTTTTCAACCCAGGCACGGGTTAATATCAGCTTTTCGCTATTTGGCACCTAAACTATAGCCTATCAGACGCAGCATAGTCGATTACATGGATACCGTGGAATTTGAAATCAGAACAACGTTTTTTAGGGGGAAACCCTTTACGGGGACCCTTTTCAACCCAGGCACGGGTTAATATCAGCTTTTTGCTATTTGGCACCTAAACTATAGCCTATAAGACACAGCATAGTCGATTACATGGATACCGTGGAATTTGAAATCAGAACAACGTTTTTTAGGAGGAAACCCTTCCGGGGACCCTTTTTATACCAGGCACGGGTAAAAACAGTACCCTTTTCAACCCCGGCACAGGTAAAAAAACAATGTTTCACAATTCAGCACTTAGCCTATCAGACGCAGCATGGTCGATTACATGAATACCGTGGAATATGAAATCATAACAACGATTTTTACCAGGAAACCCCTTAACGGGCACTCTTTTTATACCCGGCACGGGTAAAAACAGTTTTTTCACAATTCGGCACCTAGCCTATCAGACGCAGCATGGTCGATTACATAGGATACCGTACAATTTGGAATTCGAATTTGAACACAACTTTAGATTTTTTGTGGACACCGAAACGGTCGACAACAACAACAACAACAACGACAACAACAACAACCTGAATTTTTTTTCGGTTTTTTTGTTCTGTAAAATCACAGAAGCAACCGATGTTTAATTTTTTGTTTGGATGGATAGGGTATCGGGCCACCTTAGCACAGCAAATAGCATTTCTTGGTTTAGTCATTTATCATGAATGTTATGGTCGATTGAAATTTCAAAATATTCGCAATGAGCTTTCTGAAATAATATTGTGGGACTGCGCTGCCGCGCGTCCCACGATTATTGTTGAAAGTTTTGCGTTCTTGTTGTGTGCGCTTGTTGAATTTCAGGAAGCATGTCCTAATGAGCCTCATGACATATGTGTATGTGAAAACACGAATATAAACTCTTCAAGTGTGCCATAGGGGGGTTGATTCATGTGGTTCGTGGGTGTGCGCGTGCGCTCAATTACTGTTTTAACAGAGTGGAAAGCAGCGCTGACAAAAATGCGGTATGCGACCGCACCACACTCCGCTATGCTGTACGATTGTCTGTCTGTTTATATGTGCGCATGGCGAGAGTTTGTATGTGGCCTGAAATTATCGTCGATTGACGCATCTCGACTGTGTACTTTGCGTCCGTGTGTGTGTGTGTCTGTGAGTGAGTATTGAGAGAGGGGGGGGGGAGAGCGGGGCTGATTGATAAACCAGCAAAACGAACAAGACAGCAGCAGGCAGAAACAAGCGAAACAACGCGCGTACCGGGCGGCGCCCGTTCGCCGACGCGCTCGCCAGTCAGTATCATCGCCGGTGAGCGCTTCAATCGCGAGACAAACGGCTCGTCGGTTCGATTGATTTGCGCGACGGATGTCGTCGACACCTGCAGGTGATTCGAATGCACGATTTCATAAGGTTTTTAAAAAAAACAACGTGTTGCTTTGAACGAGCATTTGTCACCGCTCGTGGCCTGGTTGGTAGTGCGTGAGACTGCAGTCTGTGTGCGCTCGAGGGATCGAGCCCCGCCGACGGGGTGTATAGGCATAATGACAGAGAAAACTCGATCGGCGCCCTACTCAATGGCGTTGAGTACGCTTCTCTGGGTTAGCCCTGGCTGAAAACATCCCCTAAAAATCACGACAACAACGAGCGACTCACCGAGACGCCCTGTTTCATCGCGCGAATCACGGCCGCGTCCGCGATGGCGCTGGCCGCCGCTGAAACGGCCGCCGGTGCGCCGACGTGCGGCATGCCGCCGGACAGCACGGCCGCCGCGGCACTGGACGCCGCCATCGAGGCGGCCGCAAACGCCTCCGCCGAAGGACTCGCGTCCAGAATCGGCGACAGGTCGCTCGTCGGCGACCAGTCCGTGGACGCTTTCGGTTTGGGTTTCTTCGGCTGAAAAGCGGTCTGTTTTTCTTGGTATTCGGTATTGTTTTTGTTTGTTTGTAAAGTCGATAGTAGCGCTATATAAGGCTGGTGACTCGTGTGATTGGGGGTGAATGTTGTTTTGTACACGTTTGGTATCATGCGGATGCGCGAGCGAGCGTCAGCGAGCGGACAGCGCATCACGCATTATATTCCTCCTTTTATATGCGTCTCCCGCATTTTAGATAATTGTCCTAATGAACTGGCCGCAAGCGACTGGGGCGGCGTCAATATTCATCAACTGTAAGAAGACAGAACGACAGCAATGTGCCGCTGTGCGTGCGTGTCACCTGTGCTTTGGCGTCATGCGTCTCCGTGGCGACACTGGTGGTCGTGGCCGTCTGTGTCGCCGTGCTCACCGGTCCGGTCGGTTTGATCGACGTCAGCGGCAAACTGGACGGCACAACGTACTCGTAGCGCTGGACGCTCTGGATGCCGAGCAGTTTCTCCGTGCTCTGCGTCGGCGTCGTGCCGGTGCCGCGATGCAGCACCAGTGTCGTTGGCGGCACGTAACTCCACGCTGAACTCGTGGTCGTCAGGATTTTCGCGGTCACCTGCAGTCGAAAGCGATGGTGCGTTTCAGACTATGACCTATTTTTTCAAACGTGTCCCACTGAAATATGACGTCATGTGCCGCCAAACATGCGCTTGCCGTTCACAGAAAACCAGACTTTCCGTTCAGCCGATTTCATCCCGTAAACAAATTGGTGAATGGTCGAATCAGTCACACCAAACTGACATTTTAAGTGCCTGTACTTTGACAAACGGGCGTTTTTAAAGCAAATGACGTCATTTTAGTACGGACACGTTTGAATAAATCCACAATACGTGTCACCAGCGAAAGTTAGTTTTTCGTGAGCTTGTCTTGAGTGATTGATTGATTGGGGGTTTATTCATTCATTTTATTTCGCAAAAAAGCAGGAAACTCCGATAAAACTGTATGAACAACATAGTTCGGAGGCTCAATAATTTATTACTTCTGACACAATTGAGTCGTACAACAGACTCAACAGTGTGCGCAACAACTCTGGCGCTCTCACCGATTCACACGCTTCAGTGCAATTAGGCGCTGCTGCTGTGCCTGGATCACGCACGCAATCCAACACCTTGTATGATTCAATGACAGCGCCTGTTCATTCCTAACAAGTAATTTAAGCTGCACTGAAAATGAGTTATGTGCGTTTTGCGTCGTCTAAGCAGTCGAATTATAGCGTTAGAACACGGAATATGTTTTCTGTACTACATAATAAATGATTTGCTTCGAAAACCTGCCTGTTTGTCGTCTCCAAGCGGTGGACTTGTGGAGACTTCTCGCACCACCAATCGATTGTATCCACCGGCTCCCGTCGCCGTCGGACCAACGCCAGCGTCGCGATGCCCGGGTCGGCTAAGCAGTTCCTCCTCTTGCGTTGGACTCGTCGCGAATTCGCGGAGCACCAGTCGAGGTTCGAAACGGTCACCGCGGCGGTCTCGACCCGTCAAAAGTTCCGCAATCGGTGTTTGTCCCGCGGAGCGGTCGACGACGCCGTCGCGTCGCTCTTGCATCACTTCCGGACTGGTGCCCACCTGAAAAGAAGTGCGCTTGATTTTGGATTATCGTTATTGGTAAAACGGCAATCATGAAGCAGTATTTAGTGACGCGTAGCTGCCGCTACGCGGTCATTAAATACTCGTTCATGAATGGCACCTTAAGACTTTGGAATTTTGACTTTTTTTTGTGAAACCATGAATTTTCTCAACTGACCTCTCTCAAGATGAGACGTTCTTCTTGTTGCCTCTGCCAATAGGACAGTCCCTCGGGACCGACTTTCGTTGTTTCGACCATCTCGGCGGCGGCGGTCGCTTGCTCCATCTGTTTCAGCGGTGTCTGCGTCTGTTGTGCTAGAACGACCGAAGAAGGCACAGGCGGTTCTTGCTGGACGATTGCTTGACGCATTTCCACACTGGCGCTAGTTTGAGGTATTCGTTGGTGTTGTTGTTGTTGCTGTTGTTGCTGTTGTTGTTGTTGGAAATATTCTTGTCGTTCTTGTTGCTGTCGTTGTTGTTCTTCGTATTGTTGTTGTTGTTGTTGTTGCTGTGATGAATGTCAAAAGTTCACGATTGAACAATTCTGGTGGCACCACAAAACACACGTGTAGATAAAGCGAAACCTGCTCACCGGCTGCTGTTGCTGTTGCGATGCGCCGGTTGCAGCGCCACGCTGCATATAGTACTGCTGCGACGATATCACTGACGTCACCTCTCTGCCACGCGCTGGCATGACGCTCGCCAGATTGCGCGCCACGGACACTGACGCCACACTGCCAACTGTCGTGTACGACAGAGCAGTGACGTACGGCATTCCGGGTGTTTGCGAGGATGCCTGGATGAAACCGTTGAAAACCAGACATTCAATTGAGTTCCCTGAAAATGTTGGATTGGTATGTACCTCTGGAACACTGTACGCCAATTGGTCGTATCGTGACGTCACTGTTGGCTGTCGTGCATAGCCGTTGATCATTTGCGCTTGTGCGGTTGTCGATGGCACTGTTGTGGCGGATCGAAGCGCTTTCACTCCGTATCCTGTGAGGTCAGTAAGATAGTTTTCTCAATTCAAATGGTTCAGTACTGTACCCGTGCGACGGAACGGCGGGGCCTTCCGAGCGTCGAACGGTTATGGTTCACAACTTAGCTGGAAACTTGGAAATGTGTAATTTTGGACACAACACCTGTTACAGACGCAACGATTCGGTCCTCTTCATCGCTGCTATCTGCTGACAGATAATATTCCGGAACACCCCCGCTCATTGCTTGACCATCGTAGCGTCGGATATGGTCTACTTGTCGAGCTGGAAAAGTATTACGAAGTTGATTTACTTCGTGAGCGTGAAACAGATAATTGTTTAAAAGGGCATTCATGAAGCAGTATTCAGTGACCGCGTAGCTACTTTTTAAAGGGGCATTCATGAAGTAGTGACCGCGTAGCTATGTTTTAACACAGAGCTATGCGTCACTAAATACTGCTTCATGAATGCCGCTTAACATAGCTATGCGTCACTAAATACTGTTTCATGAATGCCGCTTAACACAGCTATGCGTCACTAAATACTGTTTCATGAATGCCGCTTAACACAGCTATGCGTCACTAAATACTGCTTCATGAATGCCGCTCAAGAGGTCGACCTGCTGCCGACTGCCTGCTCCTTCGGTCTCCTGGCTCCTCCTCCTCCTCTGGGATCGTGTACACTGGACCCGGACGGTGAGTGTAAAACGGCTGGTTGTTGTAATATTTTGCCGCTTGTGTGTAATCGATCTCATCATCATCAACCGCGGCCTGTCGCTGAAATTTATAGGAAAGTGTAGGTTTCTTGGATGAAGTTTTAGTTTTTTTTGTCGTTTTACTTTCCAATAAACGAAGCACAGACACATTCGCGATTATTGTGGATTCATTCAAACGTGTCCAGACTGAAATGACATCATTTGCTTTAAAAACGCCCGTTTGTCAAAGTACCGGCAGTAAAATGTCAGTTTGGTGTGGCTGATTCGACATTCACCATTTGTTTACGGGAAGAAATTGGCTAAACGGAAAGTCTGGTTTGCTGTGAACGACAAGCGCATGTTTTGCGGCACATGACGTCATTTCAGTGGGACACGTTTGAAAAAACAGGTCATACCTCTTTTTCGGCCGCCTTCTCCACCTGTCGCATGATGGACGGATGCTCCATCGAGATGTCCATTTCCACTTCGTCCTCCTCCGGCGACAGGAATGGGTTACGGCGAGCATTGGCCGCTTCGACCGACTGCTCCGTGACGCTGGTCGCAATCGGCGCAGTCGGGGCCGGTTTGATTTTGGCCGGTTTCGGTGGCGGCGGCGGCGGCGCCGGGCCGGCCGGTCGGTTCACCGGCGATACGGCCGAAATCACCGGCTGCTGCGACTGTTGCTTTGTGTCCGGCATAATGGTGGTCTTCGCTGGCAATGGTACCGTTCGTGGCATGCCGCCGCGTGGCGGTGGCACTGGAGGCTGCTGCGGCTTCGCGTGCGGTTTTGGCGCCACTTTCGGTGGCACCCGACTGGCCGCGGTCGGAGTCGGTTGCGCGTGCTTGGCAGTGGCAATGTCATCTTTTGGTTTATCAAACGGTACAGTCCGTGGTAGCCAGTCGAATTCGTCATCGGCGTTTGACGTGGAGGAACCGGCGAATCGTTCCGTGATTTCACTCAGCACCGATTGACCGAGTTCGGCTCTTTCGGCTTCGGCACGTTCGTTTTCTTCGAGCGACAGACTCGGTGCGTCGGGCACCTTGAATAGCAACTCTTTTTGCAAAGGTTCAGCGTTTTGGCAGACAAGTTTCAGAATACAGTCGAACTCTAAAATAAAGGGAATTAGCTGATTGGTTGGGAATGCGGTACGCATGTTTCTGTGCAGACATTGCTAAGGGGGGCGGAGTTTGGTTTCCACAGAAAGCATGCATACCGTAATCTCAACCAATCAGCTGTTTTCCTGTAATTTTAAGTTCGACTGTAGAAACACTGTTCACTGCTGACCTCGATCACTTCGTCCGGATATTCGTCCTCATCATGCGTCGGCCGCTCGTCTTCTTCGTCTGATTCAACGTCCTCCTTCAGGCGACGCGTCGGCTGCAGCACCTGCGGCGAGACGGGCGGACTGACGGACATGTCTCGGAGGCGTTCGGATGAAGTGGACGGCTGAAATCGGCATTTCAGTGGACATTTTTTCGTTTTTCTACTCGAAAGCGGCATTCATGAAGCAGTATTTAGCGACGCGTGGCTGCGTTGACACATAGCTACGCGGTCACTAAATACTGCTTCATGAATGCTCCTTAACTTCCAGTTCCACTGATAAGACGTTTACCGAAACTGGTGGCTGCGGCGATACTGGCCGTTGTTCCGGCTCATTGACAGCCAAATTGTCGTCGATCATTCGTTCTTTCAGGATCTTCGTCTCGCGTTCGACGTTTCCCGGTTTCGCTTGCTGAATTTTTTTAATTTGCAGGATTAATCAGCAAAATTAGCAAATCACCACCTTTCATTTCTATAATTTCTCACCCGTTCTCCAGCCAAAACCGCCTCGATTTTCATTCGTTTACGGCGTTCGCGGTTCTCGGTCAGAATCGCGAGCTCCTTACGCGCCATGCACATGCTGCAAACCCACTGATTTTCCTGAAATCAGGATTATCATCATTAGCAGACGGTTACTATAATTGTAAATTCAGCAAAAATTTGTAAAAAAATCAATGTCGTACGTTTGGTTGCCCTGCTGTGCCAATACCGCCGCATAAATGGCATACGGTAAGTCCGCATTCCGTACACAATTGCCCCTGGAGCAAAATGAGAACAAATAATCATGCGGATGCGCGAGCGAGCGCCAGCGAGCGGACAGCGCATCACGCATAATATGAGCCGTTTTCCCCTCGCGCGCGTTTTTCAAACTTTCTCGCTGCCCTGCAGCGAGCATAGTATAAGCCACAAACTTGGTTCTGTGCACACGAAACGAACACCCAAAGTTGTGCTTGGAGCCGCGAAAAAATTTTCATCGGACGATTTTTCATACGCTCTAGACACGAAAAACCTATTCTGAAAATCGTGTTACTTCTTTCTCTTTCTATTTTTTTTTCTGGTATGTAATCAACATGTGTGCGCCCTTTCAGTTTTTACCTGCGACACTTTCACAGTCGAACAAAAATGTTTCCTGGGGTAATTCCATCCGGAGATTTTGAAAATTGGGTTAATTTTTTACCCAGACCCTGTTTTTGGGTAAAAATTGGGCATTTTTAAAAGTTCGCAGGGTTTTCACCTGGTTTTAAGTGTGCGCTCTTTCAATTTTTACCTGCGACACTTTCACAGTCGAACAAAAATGTTTCCTGGGGTAATTCCATCCGGAGATTTTGAAAATTGGATTAATTTTTTACCCAGACCTTGTTTTGGGTAAAAAATTGGGCATTTTTAAAAGTTCGCAGGGTTTTCACCTGGTTTTAAGTGTTCGCTCTTTCAATTTTTACCTGCGACACTTTCACAGTCGAACAAAAATGTTTCCTGGGGTAATTCCATCCGGAGATTTTGAAAATTGGATTAATTTTTTACCCAGACCTTGTTGTGGGTAAAAAATTGGGCATTTTTAAAAGTTCGCAGGGTTTTCACCTGGTTTTAAGTGTTCGCTCTTTCAATTTTTAGCTGGAACACTTTCACAGTTGAACAAAAATGTTTCCTGGGGTAATTTCATCCGTAGATTGTGAAAAAATTTTTGCCCGGGCATTTTTTTCGTCAAAATTGTGCATTTTTTACAGTTCGTAGCATTTCGACTGGGTATCAGCTTTTCACTCTTACAAATTTTGTCTGAGCTACGAAAAATAATAGGAAAAAGGTCTAGTCCGTAGGAATTCAATGCGCTGATCACGGATTTTGGGTTAGTTTTCTTACGTGAGCAACTCTAGATGCTGAATCGTGACGATATCGGGCGAATCGGCCGTGGAAATCGGCGAAATCGGTCCAGGAACGAAAAACAAGAAAAGGGTGTTTTCCTGGGTAATTCAATGCGCTGATCACGAATTTTAGGTTAGTTTTCTTACGTGAGCAACTCTAGATGCTGAATCGTGACGATTTCGGGCGAATCGGCCGTGGAAATTGGCGAAATCGGTCCAGGAACGAAAAACAAGAAAAGGGTGTTTTCCAGGGTAATTCAATGCGCTGATCACGCATTTTGGGTTAGTTTTCTTACGTGAGCAACTCTAGATGCTGAATCGTGACGATATCGGGCGAATCGGCCGTGGAAATCGGCGAAATCGGTCCAGGAACGAAAAACAAGAAAAGGGTGTTTTCCTGGGTAATTCAATGCGCTGATCACGAATTTTGGGTTAGTTTTCTTACGTGAGCAACTTTAAATGCTGAATCGTGACGATTTCGAGCGAATCGGCCGTGGAAATTGGCGAAATCGGTCTAGAAACGAAAAACAAGAAAAGGGTGTTTTCCAGGGTAATTCAATGCGCTGATCACGGATTTTGGGTTAGTTTTTTTATGTGAGCAACTTTAGATGCTGAATCGTGACGATTTCGGGCGAATCGGCCGTGGAAATTGGCGAAATCGGACTAGAAACGAAAAACAAGAAAATGGTGTTTTCCAGGGTAATTCAATGCGCTGATCACGGATTTTGGGTTAGTTTTCTTACGTGAGCAACTCTAGATGCTGAATCGTGACGATTTCGGGCGAATCGGCCGTCGAAATTGGCGAAATCGGTCCAGAAACGAAAAACAAGAAAAGGGTGTTTTCCAGGGTAATTCATTGCGCCGATCACGGATTCTGGGTTAGTTTTTTATGTGAACAATTTTAGGTACTGAATCGTGACGATTTCGGGCGAACCGGCCGTCAAAATTGGCGAAATCGGTCCAGACATGAAAAACAAGAAAACGGTGTTTTCCATGGTAATTCATTGCGCCGATCGCCGATTCTGGGTTAGTTTTTTTATGTGAGCAACTCTAGATACCGAATCGTGACGATTTCGGGCGAATCGGCTGTCGAAATTGGCGAAATCGGTCTGGAAACGAAAAACAAGAAAAAGGTGTTTTCCAGGGTAATTCAAGGCGCTGATCACGGATTTTGGGTTAGTTTTCTTACGTGAGCAACTCTAGATGCTGAATTGTGACGATTTCGGGCGAATAGGCCGTGAAATTTAGCGAAACCGTTCCAGAAATGAAAAACAAGAAAACTGTGTTTTCCATGGTAATTCTTTGCGCCGATCACGGCTTTTGGGTCAGATTTCTTATGTGAGCAATTCTAGGTACTGAATCGTGACGATTTTGGGCGAATCGGCCGTTGAAATAGCATAAGCGAAATCGGCCATAAAATGAAAAATGAAAAACCTGACTTGTCCGGGGTTTAGAAGAATGTATGACCAACGAATTGTGATTTTGGTCCAAGCTTCGGGGCTTATGTAAAAGTCAGAATATTATCTAAAAATGCGGGAGACGCATATAAAAGGAGGAATATGGCCTTGTGTAAGCAGTGAAAGACTTGGCTCGACGCTTTTCAAGTCTCTGATGTGGTACACACGGATACAAGTACATAAGAGTCATATTTTTGCGCCGTGCACATCGCAACCCTCGTACATTGTAGACAAATGAAACTGTCACATTTGCTTTATTTCTAACATTTAGCGACCACTAAAACCACTAAAATAACGATCAGACTTTAGATCGCTGACACTGGTTTGCACAAAGTGTGTCGCAGAGGCATTGGGGAACGCAAGGTCTCCTTCTGTAGCATAGGCAATGACTCACCGGTGTATCCTGTCACAAGGGTTTGGTAAAAAGGGTGAAAATCAACGGAAGACAACACTTTTTGCACTGGTGCTGCTGTGTGCACAGCGGTGCGTACGTTAGCAACAACGATAAAGCTACAGTATGGCCGAATAAATAAGGTAGTCCATCAATGCGGGATCAGTCGGAGACTAGACTTTTTAAAAAATGCCAATATGATTCTTATTCATGTGTGCAAAGGAGAAAGAATGAACAGAATAACACGATGAATCCATTAGTCTAAAAAAACGCGTCAAATTTGGCACACAATCTGGTTTCTAAACGTCTTTTTTCTTTCATTCAAATTTCGCGCGCTCCTTTCACCCTGAAAAAAGCTGCCATGTTTACTCGGCCATTCCGTACATGCAGCAATGTTTTGCAATCTCTGGTGTTTCTGTTTTTGCACAGAATTTACAGAATTTCGCACATGGTGTGATTTTAGACAAAACTGAAGAGGACAATTGAAAAATAACTTTTTGCGCTTTTCAGCAAGCTTTTAAACAACAAACGCGGCGCAAAAATATGACTCTTATGTACTTGTATCCGTGTGTACCACATCAGAGACTTGAAAAGCGTCGAGCCAAGTCTTTCACTGCTTACACAAGGCCATATTCCTCCTTTTATATGCGTCTCCCGCATTTTTAGATAATATTACTGTACAAACTGTACAGACAAAGAAATATGGAGGAAGTAATAACTGACCACAATTATGTGTCCGTGGTAATCCATTTGTATCGGCCGCTTCCTGCACAGCGGACAGACGTCAGCTTGAAGGCTAGAGTGCAGCACATTGTCTGCGTAGATCGCGAACTGCGCTTCGATCTCGCTAAAATACAATATGCGATACTTTACAAATGTACAGTGCACAAAGCTATGACATATTTTTTAAACGTGTCCCACTGAAATGACGTCATGTTCCGCAAAACATGCGCTTGTCGTTCACACGCAAACCAGACTTTCCGCTTAGCCGATTTCTTCCCGTAAACAAATGGTGAATGTCGAAACAGTCATACAAAACTGAAATTTTAGTGCCTGTACTTTGACAAACGGGCGTTTTTAAAACAAATGACGTCATTTTAGTCCGGACACGTTTGAATAAATCACAATAAATGCATGTCACTTCATGAAAGACAACATGTTTGTCTCATTGGAAAACGTGATTATTTATTTCACCAAAAAAACACGCGGTTCTGATGAGAAGAACATGTGCTTTTTTCACTAACATGATTCTGCGTTCTTCTTTGCTGACTTCCGTCTCAGTGCGCTCCGACGACAGCTCGCCGTCAGCGTAGATCTGCTCGTGTCTGCTCAGTACGCCGGCGTCCGGCGCCCATTCAGTGCTGGTGTACGTGATCGGCGGCGTCGCTTCGGTCGGTCGCTTCTCGACGAACTTGAACGCGGCCTCGAGCTCTTCTGGTTTTCGTTCGATTTCCGGCGTCGGCTGAATCTCGCGGATGAGCGGAACGTCGAGCTACAGTGGATTAGTTAGCATAACGTAAAAACACTGTATCATCTTTTCTTTAAGACCTGCGACTCAATGCGGTTGTAGGCGCAAAAGAAAACTTGTTTCCATGTTTATGTGGTAATTCAGAATAGCCTCAGTGACCCGGCCATATTTAGGGGACTCGGATCCCTTTGCCAATTTTGAATTCCCGCGTCGTGCATGAGACTGCTTACGCATCGTATGCGCGCATTGAGACGCGGCACCAGAATAAAAGACATCAACTTTGTGTTCTTGTACATGTTCACTTACGCCAGTCGGTAGTGACATTGGTTTCTTCGCCGACGTGACCTGTTTCGCGAGCGCACGATCGCCAAACGCAGCCATCAGATGCTCGCGCTCCTCTGTACTATACTCGTCCAGGTTGATTTCCGGCACCTCCTGTGTCACACTGGCGGACTGAAAAAGAAAAAAAAAGATTTCTCAAAAACAAAATTTCAAGCCCGCTGCGAGTTTGAGAAGCAAACACAAACAACGGGACAGCGTGTATAATATCAATTATCTAAAAATGCGTGAGACGCATATAAAAGGAGGAATATGGCCTTGTGT